>JANHFT010000647.1:92956-108860 GCA_032467955.1 Pseudoxenodon macrops | reverse complement strand
GGTATTTCAACCATTATATATATATATATAACTGATGGGCTGTTTTTATTAGTTGTCCAACTGTCTTAAAATATATATATAAAGGTAAAGGTTCCTCTCGCACATATATGCTAGTAGTTCCCGACTCTAGGGGGCGGTGCTCATCTCCGTTTCAAAGCCAAAGAGCCAGTACTGTCCGAAGATGTTTCCGTGGTCATGTGGCCGGTATGATTAAACACCAAAGGTGCATGGAACGCTGTTACCTTCCCACCAAAGATGGTTCCTATTTTTCTATTTGCATTTTTTACATGCTTTCGAACTGCTAGGTTGGCAGAAGCTGCCAACAAGTAACATGCACAAACGCACACACATGCAAAAAAAATTTTCAAAAAAACATCAGCAGGAAAATAATATAGAAACTCACGAAAAGTATAAACATCCACTATAGCAATCACTTTTCCAGGAAAGAAAAAATATTGAGAACTAAATCATCTATTCTTGAAACACTTCAACAGCCAGAAAGTAATGGAGGATCTGACCTATTATTAGAAGTGTGAAGATAATGGGATTAAATTTGTGATACCTAATTAGAAAATTGTGCATATGTGTGCATGAATAATAATAAGAGGTACCTTAAGGCAGAGGTAGGCATACATGATTGTGGCAGATTGAGGTTGGCATAAATTAGATGAACTAATCCGCAGGCTACCAGTTTATATGGTTTTGACTGGTGTTTCAGGCATTTTAGCACATTTGATGGCCTTGGGAATGTCCTCTTACTTAAGTCCTCAACAATTGCCCTGGCTTCTCATTTAAATATTGAGTAGAAGTTTTGATTTGCTCAACTCATCCTTAGATTTTTAATCTCTGCTGATTTCAAGTCAGGATAGAGTTCAAAAATTCTACAAATGTGTTTCATGCTTATCTACACACAAGAATCTAAACTACAAGGCAAATGGGTGCTAGTCTAGATAAAGGTCAATGGACTTCAAGGGGAGGTTGAACTTAGGTCTTTTATGGGGGTGTAGAGACTCCAAACTGATGGTGTGTTTGAACCCACCCTTGGGCTCAGCCTGGATCTCCTGATCTCCTGCATCAGATGCCCTTGGTCTTCAAAATGCCTACGCTGCAGCTTCAGTTTATATCTTTAACCCACAATCTTCCTGAGGCTGAAGAAGGAATTCCTCAAAAATCTCTAAATGATAAGCTCTAACCTGTATCCTACAAAATGTCATCCTGCACCTGCACTGAAGCAAGTTCACCCTTAATTCAAAGTTAAAAATATTAAAAGGCAGGCTATACTATAGTTAATCAAAGGAGCATATGTTTTCTATAAAGCAGTACAGAATAAATCAATATCATTTACTGTATGGGTGCCCAACTTTTTGGCTTGCTTGGGCCACACTGAGACAAGAGGAATTATCTTGGGCCACATATTATATAGTACAGTTTTATAATATAAAATCAAATAATGATGTTAAAAGTTTATGATATTGTGAGGCCACATTACTAGCTGTCCAGGGCCACAAACTGGATCCCTGATTTATAGCCATGGATGCCTAAATTGCATGTAAACCTTTCATTTAATAGTCCTTGCTTGCTCATAGTGCTTATAATTCTTATTCTGGGGTCATGTTCTTAGTAGGGCTTTCCTTCATGTTTAGGGCTGCCTGAAATGTGAATCCTTGATCCTACATTATAGGTACAGGTAGTCCTCATCTTACAACACTTCATTTAATGACTGTTCGAAGTTACAATGGCACTGAAAAAAGCGACTTATGACTGTTTTTCACATTTATGACCAGTGATGGGACTTGAATAACTTAACAACCGGTTCTCTGGCTGGGTAGGCGTGGTCGGTTGGTCATGTGACTGGGTGTATGACATCACTCATTACACCCAGCCCGGCCTTCCGGCCACTCACCTCAAAGACAGAGGTAGGATTCAGCCAGTTTGCTCAAAAAATGGCCTGAAAATGGACAGGCCTGAGGCCAGCCAGTGGTGGGATTTGTCAGTTCGCCAAACTGCACAGAATCTTAACTACTGGTTCGCCCCGAACTGGTGCGAAACGGCAGCAGCCTACCTCTGCTTATGTTACAGCTGTTGCAGCTTCCCCATGGTCATGTGATCAAATTTCAGATGCTTGGCAACTGTAGTTAAAGTGTCCTGGGGTCATGTGATCACCTTTTGCAACTTTCTGACAAACAAAGCCAATGAGGAAACCGGATTCACTTAACAACCATATTACTAACTTAACAACTGCAGGGATTCACTTAACAACTGTGGCAAGAAAGATCATAAAATGGGGCAAAGCTCACTTAACAAGTGTCTTGCTCAACAACAGAAATTTTGGGCTCAGTTGTGGTCATACGTTGAGGACTATCTGGATGCTCATTCGATTCTGCAGTGAGTATAGCTGGAAATAACAAGGGGAACTCAGTTGCAGAAGATAAGGAAGTTACCAACAGAATTACTATCGAAGAATAGTGGAATGCAAAACAGTCTTAACTTCCACTGTACTTTCTGAAATTAGCACATGCCATAGGCAGTTTTAATAATTGAAAATATTAACAATCTTATAACTATAATTCATAAATCAGGGAGTTCCTGATGTGAAACTTTCTTCTGCCATTAACAAATGACCTGACTTTAGGCAAGCTTTCCTTTATCCCCTTTCTGCGAAACAGGAGATAAAAATTGTCATTCACTTTAAAGGATCGTAAGTAAGACTACTAGACAAGGCACCTGAAGTACTCTGAACATGTAAGAATGCCAAATGCACTAAAAATATTATAATTACTGTTTTCCAGAAGAACTATCCTTCAAATCTTCTTGTCAAAATACTTGGTAATCAAAAGTTTGGTATTTTAATATTTGTACATATAGCTACTTCAGTTATGAGAGACAAAAAGGTCTAATTACCACATCTATATGTGTTAGAGGGCTAAATAAATTCCTCCTTAGAGTCAATATCGTGTACTCACAAACAGGCTAATATTTTCTTTTATCACTCACCCAAGCGTTAGATTTTAAAATCGAGTAAGTGTGGCCTTTTCTCAATGATTTCGGAAGAAGCGGGGGGCCTCGCAGAAATATGCAATCATGCAATTAGTCCCTTGTAATGGAAATATTAATAGTTCTTTTTGGGCTTGTTATTTCCTAATCACATCAGGTAATTAATGTCTATGCATGACATTGGAAATAGCAAAAGTACACAAATGGGAATGGCACAAGGAAACAAACCATATAAAATGCTAAAGAGGGAGATCAGGAGAAAGAATTCACTGTCCACTCTGTGAAACAGTCTTAGCTGTCATGCTATACCACATTATTGAGAAGTGACCCATTCCAGAATAAAATATGTATTCTTACTACTCATATTCAAATTGAGCAACCAAAACAATATGCACAATCAGCAGACTTAAAAGGTGTATCCTGCCATACAAACCACAACAAAGGAATTTTGTAAACGTTTATACTTTGCTGCTGATACCCTTTGCAGTAAATAAGATGTTGAAAACAGAAATAATATTGAAACAAAAATGTACAAAAATATTTTAATAATGTAACATATGAACATGAAGCAATACCATATAGGTTTTAACATGTTTTGGACAATATAATATAATAAGGACTTGATTTTAGCATGTATTAAAAAAACTGCATTATGAAACAAGGGACAAAAAGCAATGTAAGCAAACAAAATTATGTTTTTCATATGTAAATTAATAAGGATAAGTAGTGAATATATAAAAAAACATAAAATCTTTTTTATGGTAAAATGATTCAAATGTGTAGTAACTTAAAACACTGTAATGAATAAGGGGTGTACTTTTATTCCTTAATTACACAATCTAATTTTATAGAACAATCACTGATCTCCCAGATTAATTGAAAAGATCCAAATCTTCAAACCTGCTGAAAGAAATCCATTCGACACTTGAATCAAACCGTCCACCTTCAGTAATTACCTACAGAAGAAAATATTCTCATCAATTATCCATTTATTTTGTACAACAGACAATCCTAACATCTTTTAGATTCTTTCTCACTTTCCTGGAAACAATGCCCCATTACACAGATATTAAGTACTATGAAATGAAAGACTTCTTGGATTAATTCAGAATAATGTTAAATTATGGTTTCAGTTGGGAAACTATGGTTACCAGAAAGAGAACAACTGAAGACCAGAAAGCAGGATTATGGAGTTAAGATCTGAAGTTTCATCAGGGCAGATGGCAGCACTTATGTGACCTCGACTGATCCTGATCAAAACTCTTACCAGTAGTACTTAGATGAGACTAACAGGAAATCCCAGGGCTATAAGCTACAATGGCTTGTGCATAAAATATTCAAGTTTAAACTGGACCAGAGTTTTATGCACTGATCTTGCAACACAATTGAAGTGTGGCAAAAGTCTCTGGAAGGCCTACTCAGTAGACGTGATCTAACTTTAAATTAGAGTCATGCCTTCTATCAGTTTAATTAAGTGGTATTTAAATATCTTATAACCCTACAGAAATGTTGCAGAAGTCAAAACACTTCTTAATTTGCAAAAAAGAAAAGAAAAAGAAAGCAGTGACATCACTTTGAAGTGACATAACTACTCTTGTGAATCATTCTTTTCAAAGAGAACAAAGCACCTTTGGGCTATTATTGCAACATCTGTGCATATTTTTGCATAACAGGAGAACAATCTAAAAAAAGGCAAGGAGGGTAAAGATCTTGGGCTTTAAAGATACAATCTTGAAGAACTTTGTACTTTATCTCAAAAGATGGCGACACTTCATAGCCCTGTAACCATAAATTGAGCCAGTGTCTCAGGTGTGCTAAAGCAAGGCCCAGATCAGACTTGTACCCGCCAGCTGTTCGAGACCTACTAAACTGCAAAATTATAGATGCACAACTTTTTGAAGAAGCTGTGCTTACTAAAAGCAAGCTAACAATCAGAGTAATAGATACTAGCTTACCTTCTGGTGCGATATGTGCTCAGTTCATCTTGTAGAATCGATGCTCTTTTTCGTAAAAAATTTACCTAGAAAATACAGTTGTCGTGACTGAAGAGCTTCTAGTATATAACAGACATGAATATATCTGCTTGCGGTTCCTCAGCTATATTGCTTAAGCCCTGTTTATGGCCTGATAATCTAGGGATTGAAGTCCCAATGTCAAACAGCCTAAATAGGGATCAAGTGCATGTCATCTTCTGAGAATACCGTCCATGTTCATGTGGTATTACACTTTTTTTTGGGGGGGGGGAATGCAATCCCTACATTTTGTTTACAAGAAATGCGAAGATTTCAAAACTGAACACTGGCATAAGAATACCGAGTTCTGCAATTTAAGCATCAACATTAATGGATTACACATGTCTTTGTGAGACACAAGACATAAGATTCTACTTTTGAAGGGTGATCAAAAACTCTTTGTTGGGAAGGTAAAGTTATAAGCATGCTATAAAAGTTCATTAGCAAAGTGCTAGGATAGAAGACAAAGAACACAGTGAAAAGCCTCAAAATTGAGGGGCTGGAGGCAGCTAGCATATTTTAAATATAAGCAAAGCTTTGTTTGAGAAGTGAATGTTTCCTATTTGTTCCTTGTTACTGCTGCTCTGTTGGTGTTTTTACCTAACCAAGCCCTCTCATTCCTCTGGAACAATTCACAGCCCTGACAGGTGCAAGGATTCCACTGTTCTTTCTGGCTGATGTTTTTGAAACAGGAATTTCAACAATTTTCAAAGAAGACACCTGTGCTTCAGAAGCTGTTAAGAGAACAGCCTGTAGCTGGATATTGTAGTTCACTGCACAGGCAGCTGCGAGCTATGCTTTGTATATGAGCACTCACTTTTAAAAGTCTGCAGTTACTTTTATTCCTTTGAAATGTTATGTATGCTAGCAGAGGCTTTGAAGACTAAAATCAAATTTCAACCTCAAATTCACTTCACTGGAAGCTGGCGATTTTTCAGTTGTTAACAATGGTAAGTTTGCATGCCAGTCATAAGTCACACGTATTATTAACTAATTTCCTAGATAATCCATTCTTCCCTTTTATTATTTGTAATGGCAACACTGGATGAGCCTGAGCACCAGCAGGAATCCCTTCTCAAAATCAGTGGTAGTATCAACAACACCCATAAAGCACCTGCCATTATCAAGAGGGAAGATGGTATTCATTTGCCATGGCAATTCCTTTAGAAATAGCACAGCAAGGTGACAAATCCCAAGTGCATCATTTCCAGATGAAAAATGAAATAACAACAATCCTTTTTGAGACTCTATGAATTGGAACAATGTAACTACTGAGGGTTTTCTAGTCTTTGATTTTAGCTGGGTTCCTATCAATGTCTTAGTAATCACAGGAAGTTAGAGATGACCGGTTCATATAGTTTTCTGTCATGCTATCATTTTACTAAATATATCTACTGCAAAAGAAAACTTTTATTGATGATTACCTTATAAAGTGTGAATTGATTTAACAAATACCCATTCATCCACTTGATTTTGTTCTAAAAACCTTTGGTATTAAAGGAATGTCAGGGCAGCAAAATTATTCTAAGTAACAAGTGGCTCCTAAACGTTCTTGCTTGAAGAGGACTTAGCTCATAAATGGAATTGGAATGTTTGCTTGTTCAAGAACAGACTGAAAAATGTAACTTCACAAACCCCAATTTGGGACCCCACTCTTTCTCAGGTCTGCATCCCACCATTGCTGCATGCACGGACAATAGTAAGCAGTGACAAATTATTCTCCCCAGTGCACCAATGCCTTTTTACAGAAACCATGCATGCTTGAAAAACAAAAGATGTTTATGCAAAAACTATCAATTTTTTAAAAATTATGTTCATGTTTAAATATCAAATGCTGGAACCCTCATCATTTAAGAGATCAAAAAGGCTAAACGTCTCTCTTTATATTGGTGCAGAGGGAAAAAAACCAGAACTAACTCTTGTGAGCAAAGGTTGGAACTAGCTGAGGGAGGGGAAAAAAACCAGAAGCAGAGATGATGAGCTATTAATTGTCAAGCTCCATTGCTTATGCTATGAATATTTTTGTCAGTTCTTTGAACTAGCAAATCCTAGATACAAGCTACTGTACTATTCTGACAAATGGAACATAAAATCTTTACCTGAGATTTTAGTGAGAAAATTGTGTCTTCAAGTTCTTGTCGCAAAGATGCTGGCATTAGACCTTTCAGTTTAGTTTCATATTCTTGCCGTATAGAAGTCACCTGAAACCACAGAAAGCAAGCATTTCCATAGCGAAAATTAGGTGAGCCAGTTAAAGTTATTTAGGGGCAGTCATTACCTACATGTTTGAGGTAATATCTATATGAAGAGAAATGTTGACATGCAAGAACAACTGTGCTGTATTGAACCAAACTGAGTAATTCCTTGGCATTCTCTTCCCAGTTATAAGACTATCAATTCCTCAACTTTTATTAGTAAACAATGTGTGATAGTATGTTTGTTTTTAAACTATTAAATAATAGCCATAGGGATTCCATCACAGATGCTGCCTGTAGATATTTATAAGTGTTCTATTGAATCCTCCCCCAATTGCAACATCCAAACTGAACAGATCATTGTAGGAATAGTTTTACTCAACCTATCTTCAGCTACTTCCTGCTCCTACTCACTCTTGCCTGTTCATTCAGAACTAGATCAGTTCTTTTTTGCAACTTCCTCCCACGTACAATGCAAAGGATGTCACAAGAACAATAAAAATAAAGCAAGTTTCCTTAAATATGCTACACATTTAAAATGTTTTGCTTCTAGATTTACATCTTGGATATGGTGAGATTCATTTCCAATGCTACAGTATTTCCATCTTGAAGTTGAATAATTAAGATAAAATAGCTAATGAGCCAAACATAACCAACACAATATTTTTTTTCAAAATTCCCCAAATTTCTTTCACACTTCTGGCTGCTTCTCTTCAAGCTTTGTTTTCCCAACACATGAATGGCAGCACAGTTGGTTCTGGTCTTCTTCTCCCATTCACTGACCCAATTATGTTCTGAAGTATATCAAACCAACTACTTTTTTGAGGATGCTTTTTCCTTTCACATGAAATGGCATGCACAGAACTTCAACTTGTGTTAAGATTGTGTATGTTTATGAATGAAACTGAATTTCATTTGCAAAAGAAAGTCTGGAAGCTTCTTTGCACAGAGGTAAGAGTGAAGCGAATACTAAACAAATAATCAATATTCTTTATTGGAAAAAGCAACAGACCGCTACATTCCTCCTTACCCTCCCCCATCCCACCATGGCTGGCTTCTCTTGACCAATTATGCATTGTGGGTAAGCAAAACCTGAACTTCAAGAATATATGTTCCTATAGAAGACAAAAGTACGGTTCATATGATATCAATCTGTTTAGTAAAAATGGGAGCAAGCATTATACAAGCTAAACAATTTTGCCATAAAAACCTACCAGTTTTTAACATAAACTATAACTACTTCCCATATACAGGTAGTCCTCAACTTACAACAATTCACTTAGTGAACATTTGAAGTTACAACGGCAATGAAAAAAGTGACTTATGACCATTGCAGCATCCCCTTGTCACGTGATTTACGTTCAGATGCTTGACAACTGACTCACATGTATGACAGCTGCAGTGTCCCAGGGTCATGTGATTTCCTTTTCCAACCTTCTAACAAGCAAAGTCAAGGGGGAAACCAGATTCAATGAACAACCGTGTTATTAACTTAACAATGGCAGTGATTCACTTAACAATTGTGGCAAGAAAGTAAAATGGGGCAAAACTCACTTAACTCAATTTCTCACTTAGCAACATAAATTTTGGGCTCAATTGTGGTTGTAAGTTGAGAACTACCTGTAATTACATTTTGACAGCACTGTAATTCTTCAGAACCAAACCAAACCCTACTTACTTCCTATGTCCATGTAAGCTGACAAAAACATCTTACACCAAATTTGATTTCCAAATGTTGTATAGAATAGTTGGTCCTGTAGAACATGCCTTCTCTATTTTATCCTTCAACTTCCGTATGTTAAAGACTGATATTTATTCTATCTTTCCTGTACTTTCAGAGGCCTAAGTTCCCGAACAAAAATACAATTGTACTTGGAGTCCAAGAAAAATACCTGAAGGACTTCCTTAATATTGAATTTATCCAACTTGAACACCGTGATTTTACAAAAAATACCCCACCCTGGTTAGAAACTTTTATATTTTTAGATGCTACCTTAAAAAATAATAACCAAGAGGTAATAATTCTTAGGTCTTCGGTTACTTTAATTGTTAAGTTTCCACCAGTCTGAAACTGTGAACCTTAGTCCATAATTACAATATCTTCATTATTATTAAATAGCAAGATCTGCCTATCCTAAATCCTTGGGAAGATCTTGATAGGTGGATAAAAATGCTCCTGGTTGAGTGTATGACCACCATAATAATAAAAACCTATTTGGTTTGATATAAGGAAAAATTACTAATATATTTTGTCAATAATTCATATTTCAGGATAGATGTAGCTAAAGTTTTAGCATTCTTACAATCATCTTTGGAATAGTCTTTTCAATACTTCCCCCTCACCAAATTTAATAACAGCCAAACTTTTATCCTTCTTTTATTACTGTTTCAGAAAAGGGCTTTTTAAATTAATGTAGATTGTAGTGATTCACATAGCTCTATTCTCCTAGCTACAATATCTTTCCAATTTATACAATAAAAAATGAGCAGTCTTAATTATGTGTTACAAAATTATAAACTCGAACTACCACATGCTTTCATATCAGTCCCCTAATTAATAGCCATCTGTGAAATTCCTGTATTTGAAAGAATGTGGTCTGCATGCACATCTCATTGCAAGTTAGATTAAGAACCAAAGAAGAATATTTCTGGTTTTAGATTTAGGAAATTAAGCATCCTGTTTTTTACAGTAGCCACCCTGAATCCATATGAAGTACAAAAATAGGACATAAGGACAAAAGCATGATCCCTCAAATTCAACAGATAATTTGTTGTACAAAAAGGGAAGGTATTCATTTAATTTACATTTTAAAGCCAAACAGTCCTTTTGTGAGGGTGCAGAAAGGATAATTGTCCTACTGCCTTCTTTGTGCTGGAAAATGGGAATTTACCCTCAAGCAAGGTAGATCCCTCCTGCAATACAGTGATTTCCTGATACTTTGGACCAACCGTCATTCATCCCAACTGTCAGGACCACTGACAAGGAATCAGAGAACACATGTCTATGGATCTATATTTTCCAAATAATTTCCCTCCTTTCGGACCATGATGAAATGGAAAACAAATTTGCCTTTTAATTAATGATTCCTATGTGTGACATGCAGAAAACTTTTTCTAACCATTGTCTATAATTTGAATTATTCTTTGGCTGAGTGAAGGAAGTGTGTTCACTTTGCATTTAGCTTTCTATTTCCTTTGGGTAGGATGGTCCAAGAGCCTTCGGTCCTCTTCATTTAATTCAGCCTTGCCTTCATGGAAGTATCCATGCAATTTTTTTTGAAAGCAGTGCAGAGATTGCTTGCTGTTGTCTTTCTAGAGATTCCCCCATCTTCATGGTCTAGGTGACATTTCTACATTCCTGGAAATCCCTCATCGAAGGACTCACCAGGACTAGCCCTATTCAGCTTCCTAGTCCAGACAAAGCCATCCAGGTGCTGCCATCTACTGAGTCAAGGCAATATGAAGCTCCTCTGAAGTGGGGCTAAGCAAATATTCCTTAATTACTGTGCTATGCTATCATGCTGTATTTTGAAGAACTATCCCTATTTTTTAGAAAAATCAAAGGAAAAATATAATACTAAAATCTGCCAGAAAGTATATCCCCATTTTCATAAGTTATTTACCGGTATTTATTTATTTAGCTGATCTATTAAAAAGGATGCCACATAATCCAGCCACAGAAAAGCCACTGATATGAAAACAAATGCAATCTACATATGAAAATAACAACATTCAATCTCCATTTACTGACAAGGAAAACCACCTTTTATCAGCTTGAGAAAACATACTGATTTGAAGAGCTGGGAATCCATAAAACTGAAGGTGAAATAAAATAAGAGTATTACCATGTTATGAACTGGAGCTGTATAATTAAGTATACATGAATGTTGCAAACTTAAAAAGGGAGAAAACTGTTTGATCTGATAATTATTCTTTCTACTCACACGTATAGCAATATAGATGCGTTCAGTGAAATTATTTTGATTGTAGATATAAATTGTAACAGTAATTTCACACAAACTACAATTAGCTTTTTTCACTGAATGAGGCACTGTATTAGTTGCTTGGAGCACTTACTTTGCCAAGGCTTAACACAGTTACTCATACAAGCCATTCATTTAAATGACATTGAGTATAAGCCCACAGCATAAAATCTCACAATATAAAGAATGGTATATACTGTTATTTTTGTGTATTGCCAAAATTGCTTCTAGTAAGATGCGTAGCTATTTACATTTGATTAACAAAGGAATACAAAAAAATGGAGAGTACATTGAGTAATCTGGGGGAAAAACCAAAGTAAGAACAAAATGTAAAATACTGATCTTATACTTAAAAAAATACTTATGTTAAATCTGTTTTATTTAAAAAGTTAGATGATCCTCATGCTGAAGTGTTTTTTTTTAATGTGTTTAAGAGCGGCCTTGAAATAGCCACACTGTATTTGCCTTCTTTCCACCTCTGCTGATATTAAATAAATAGATGACTTGAGTCACAGTGTTCAACTGAATGAGTTCAGTTGCAGCAGCTGCACACAGTTCTTTTGCCAGCTAGATGAAGACACACTGTATTCTGCATTGAACAGTAATTTGGCAGTTCACTTCAAAGAGAAAATGAAACTTTGGAAGTTTGTTTAGCAGCTTGTTTGAGGTAGACAAGGCAAAACAAACACTTTTTAAAGCAAAAGCTTCTTTTTGCTTTTATTCCTTTCACTAACAGGAGATATATCCTGTTCATAGGGAACTATTATCAAATTTGTGAATGTCATTTAGAAAACTCCCTAGCACAGGTTCTCTTTACATTTCATAAAATTTCCAAACAAAGTCAGGTACTATACAGCAATAAAGGAATCTCTATCCGAATGGTTATACTACACGTACTACACTCAAATAAAACTTTTGTAGAAAAAATTATGGTATAAGACATCGATGGCAAACCTTTTCGGTCGGGCTGAAATGTTGCGCGTGTGCATTGGGGCTATGCTCCGGAAAAGCCAAACTTGCGGGTTCTGGCCGGCATGCGCAGGACACTTCTCGGCACTAGTGAATTGCGCTCCAGAAAAGTCAAATTTCTGGGTTCTGGCACATATGCGCACCTCACAATCAGCTGGCCGGCATGCATGCACACACCAGTTTTCAGCACTGCCGCGTATGTGAAGGACAGGTGATCGTTGTATGCGCATGCACACCAGAAACCCAGAAGACAAACAGGTAAGGCCTCGCGCACATGCCGGGTGACATGGCTTCCCATGGCACTTTGGGCATGCGTGTCATAAGTTCGCCATCACGGTATAAGGCTATACTGCTGTGTAGAGAGGGGTTTGCACTAATTGTTCCTCATAAGAAAATTTCCCACTGAAGCTAAAAAAAAATTGGAAGACCTAATTTACTATTCCTTCCATGGAATGTCTTTGTACAGTTACAAATATTTTGAAATTATGGTACATTACACCAGTAATTGTCCCCTTGCTTGGAAAATGATAGAGCCATGTTTTTCAGAAGGTTTGAAGGATTATGGGACAGATAACAGGCAATACTTTATATTAACCTGTAAAGACCATACAGTGAGATTAGTAAACAGTCAGGTGGCAATGTAAGCATAAAATTTCAAATATTTCAGGCCTAAAACAAATACACCCCTTTTGAGGATTAAAACTGTAAGACACTTGCTGACTCCTATAGATTATAAACTCTATGCTTCTTTAACCTCTTAAACAAATAAAACTATTTCTTTTTCAAAGTGTTTATTGATAGCTATTTGATAAAATGATTAGGTAAAGCATTTCTATATCCTAGAATATTTTTATCACATGGACTAAAAACCAAGAGGCTAAAAATTCATTTTAATTGAAAACAAAATAAGGTTGTGATTTATAGCTTCTCTGTAAAATCCACATAATTTCTGTTGTAGAAATGTAGATCTATTTGAGATACCAATTAATTTCCTCAAATAGGAGAAAAAGTCATGCCTAATGTAGCATTTTGCATAGCACAATAAAATGATAAATACATACAGAACTCGAATAAGATAGGTGATTCTGTTAAAACAATAATGAAGTATATAAATCTTGGTGAGTGAGTTAAAAGAAAATGGCAATTATATTATAGCAGGCACTATTTACATACAAAGAAATAAAAGAAAGTTTAAGATGAAATATAGTCATTTTTCCTCTGACCATTTATTCTTGGGAGTATTAAATAATTAACATTCTCACTCTGATGGGCAGAAAACTAGTTTGCCTTGTGCAACTTCCCTATTAAAACAAAAAAGGATTATAATAGGACAGATTAAAATTGCAACTTTAAGCACAGTAACCTGAGACCAAGCTCTACTTTGGAACTTCTTCTAGAATAAATGTGCATAGAATTATGTTGTAATTTTAGCAAGAATACTAAATGCTATGAAGAATGAACTTATAAGAACCTATTAGAACTCAGGAAATGTTTCTTACATAATATTCTCATGTACACTGAAATGTTAAATTGTACCATATGGCCACCATTATCTACCGTACTTTTCTAAGCTCACCAAAGCCCTCCATGCTGGCTAGGGAATTCTGGGAGCTGAAGTCCAAAAGTCTTAAAGTTGCCAAGTTTGGAAACGCCTGTCTTATGAAGTTAGGTCTCCTTTGTAAAATATATTATGATGGTGATTATGACAACGATGTTTCACAACTAGGAAACTCAAGGTGGAGTTCTCATCTAAAACTGCCTAATTAATTCATTGAAGTAAAAAGATTTATAGCAAACTACCAATTGTTAGTCTTAGAACAACTATATTGGTCTCATTATTTTTCCTCTGAATTACGATGTTTAATAAAAACAATGATCTTGGAGACCAGTCCTCTTATTTCCATGGTATATACTAAAAAGGACCCTTGTGGATCAGGGGCTCACAATGCATATATATGATGATGAGTATGCTGTATACTTTTTATACTCGTATGAGATATTTTTTGATTTGTGTATACTGCACGAATCAGAAAGAGGGCTGAGAAAGTATCTACAGACCCTTCTCATTCTGGACATAATCTATTTCAAATTCTCCCCTCAGGACGCTGCTATAGAGCATTGCATGCCAAAACAACTAGACACAAAGATAATCCCCACCCCACCCCCGTGCCACCACTCTGCTGAACACCTAAGCACTGTCTGTTTTCTCATCTTGTCATCTTTCCTACTATCTTCTCCTATTGGTATCTTGTGATTTATCAATTGTTGTTTACAACATGATTAATAATTGTAATTATGATTTATGATCTATTACCTATTACTTGCTGTTTATATGTACACTGTGAGCTTATGCACCAGAGACAAACTCCAATCGCCAATAAAGCCATTCTATCCTATTCTATTCCATTCCCCTCTCCTACCACTATCCTTTATTCAGAGACACATTATATTATCACAATTTCACTAGTGTCAAAGCAATGCTATAAATTAAGCCCTAAACAGTATCTGCAGTAGGATTGTTTTTTTTAAAAACAACAACTCCCGTGGTAATGTAATTGCTATTTATGACTTTCACAGCTGGGTTTCGACAAGCAAAATCAATGGGGAGGTTGGTAACAGGTCACAAGTCAGAGTCATATGATGCATTGCTTCACTACTGCAAGCGGGATTGCTATCGCTAAGCAGGGTCGTCATGATGTTTTACTTAATGACTACTTCCCTTAGCAATGAAGTTGCTGCTCCCAATTAGGGTTGCTAAGAGAGGACTACCTCTACATGGTAGAGGTGAATGGGTGTGATGGCTTATCAGTTAAAGACACCGAATTGGCCAGCTGCAAAGCTGACAGCCCAGGTTCAAGACCCAAATGCTGCGTAATGGAGTGAGCCATTGCTACCAGCTCCTGCCCATCTAGCAGTTCAAAAGATTGCAAATGTAAGTAGATAAGTAGGTACCACCTTGATGAGAAGTTAATGTTCCATGTGCCTCGGGGTATGGTCATACTGGCCACACCATATAAGTGTCTTCTGACAATGCTGGCTCCCTCAGTTAAGAAACAGAGGTGAGCTCTGCACCCTAGAATTGGGCCCGACTTTACATGCATCTATCTTTGCAGGAAATTCATAAAATACAGTTGGGGGACAGTGCAATTGCTTGCTTGTTGACTAGCACTAGTCACTATCACCATATTACACCTATCTTTAATTATCAATAGATTTATGCATGCAGTTCAAAGTACTAAATTTGACTGATGAACGCTATATGGTTTGGCAGCAAGATGAGTCCAAGACCATCTACTCAAAGAATTGTATAAGCTCAACCAAGGAGGTTCTTCTGGGGACTTATTTATAGAAAGCAAGAAAGTTTGAGGCCAACAAAGCACTGTTCTTCAATTATGGAGGTTATAGTCTCCAAAACTAGATTGCCTCCTACAGTAAGTGATGTTTTATTGTGTTTTATCTTGGTGTAGGATGCTGAGAGTCAGAATAATTTGACAGCATACACATTTTAACAATGTCAAAAAATAATTTAAGAATTAGGCAGTATAACTCTCTGAAAAGTGTGTCTACTTATAATGTAGGTGGCAGAGAATTATGTGACTTATTAAAAGAAGACCACCAACCAAAACCAAATGACCCTTTCCCTTAACTACAAAAAAGGACACTAAAACACTAGGTGCTTCTATCTATCTATCTATCTATCTATCTATCTATCTATCTATCTATCTATCTATCTATCTATCTATCTATCTAT
>JANHFT010000647.1:81094-92650 GCA_032467955.1 Pseudoxenodon macrops | reverse complement strand
CAGCTGATAGAGAGAACCAATCAACAAAGCATGCAAAGGCCAGAAGATCATTAGCACCTGGAAAAAAAAAGGTTCTTTGGAGGGAATAGCAATGAAAAACCCTGCAAAGACTTAGGGCTGAAAAAAAGGCTTCTTCGGAGGGAGTAGCAATGAAAGGCTGCAAAGATCGCTTCACTCTTCACTCACCTTGCTAGGTCTGGAAAAAAGCTTTGAAAAGCTACATTCGGAGTATAAGACGCACCCAAATTATCAGCCTCAATTAAAGAGTGAGAAAAGGTGCGTCTTATACTCAGAAAAATACAGTAATTGCATCTTTATTTCCTTAATAATACACTAAATGTTGCAAGCTGGGGCAGCAGTCGCCATTTTGGAGAGAAAAGAAAAGATGTTTTTTTATATAAATAATGAAAACGGCAACACAATAAATTTTAGACCAACAATGTTACTTTTGTTCCTACAATCAGATTTTGAAGATTAAAAGAGCACAAATTGTGAAACTTATGCTTGAAATTCAGACACAGTGAAAGTGGCTTTGATTTGCTTAGGAATTGATATGCTGGAAAGATATGCTGACAAAACATAATGATTCTGCAGAGAAAAAATAAATGTTTCCTTGTCCTGAAACCACAGAGGTGATTAAGTACAACATGTTCTTTCCTCACATCATTTATATTGCTAAAATATGAAGCAGAGGTTCTACAAACATCATGGCTAAATCACTTTCATGACTACCTATTGGTAGCTGGCATGTGGTATTATTGTGCTCAGGAGATCCTCTGCTATAAAATTCCTATCTATTATGCAGTGTTGTGAAATCATGACCTGAAATGTTTGAATCTAAAGTCTAGACAGCCCATGACTGTCAGTTTATTCTTCTTTCCACATATAATATAGACTTGTGCCGTTTCCCTTCCCCTGGCGACCCTCAGGAGATTCTGGTGGAGCCTCCTCCTCCTCCTTGACTGATGCATGGAATTGCCTACCATTCTGCTGGGAGGGGGGGGAAGGTAGTGGTAGACCACAAGGAAAACTTCACCTCAGGTCCCCATTCCAGTGTATCCCCACGAGCTCCTCCCTCCAGGGAGGAAAAGAGCTTACCCGTCACCAGCACCCCCCCAGCTACCTTATTCTTCTCTCACTAACTACCACTGTTAAGATATTTCAAATATTGGCCTTAGTTCCAATGCACCCAATGACTGTATGGCCATCAGGTCTTGCCACCAGACAATTGGGCCCAGCGTATATAGGGAGGCTGGAAATAAGGTTGGGACACGCTGTTCCCATCTTTTGAAAAGTGTACATGGGAGGTACTGAAAGGCCACAATTTTGCCAAATTTCAATTCCACAGAGTCATGGGTCCTAGATTTTGGACGCATTCTACAATTTAACCCATTTGAGGTTTGTTGATTCAAAAATTGTTGCTTTATGATGCACTGCTTTGCCCAATTGAGGGTTACAAAATAAAATATTTTTTTAACAACTTAGGAGAGAGTAGCATAGGATGGAGAAGCCTGGGCCAATGGAAAGATAAAGAAAATATGAAATGTCCATATGGGGAGTTGATATTGCACACTGTACAAAAGAACAGAATCAATAACATCACAATTTTGCATTCTACATTATAAAGAATGAAGTAAGCACAATGTAAATACAAAGTGCAATGCATTTTTCTCACAGCTTATGCAAATTTGAAAGTTATCTAAATATGGATAGAGTATGTTGCAGAGACATATCATGTGCTTCATGAGGAAATAACAAAAAAAAGTTGGTAGGAAAAGTATTTTGATTATATTTCCAGAAAAGATTTTGTGGAAATATACTTTCTGAAAGAATGAAGTGTTAACTAATATGAGCTCCAGTATGGATTGACACCAACGTTTCATCCTGAACTCTTTCACCATATCATAACAGATTATGAGAATACTCAACATTACACATAAAGGGAAAACTCCAAGCTGTTTAAAAATGCTGGTCTTCATAGGTGTATTGATTTATACTGTATACTAACCAGAATATTTTATGCTAGTTGAGTGGGCTACAGTATGGGAAACAATCTTGTTTGGCCTGTAAGCAACTTCCAGATAGCAAATGTACCATAAATATCTATGAAATTCATTAGTTAAACCAGTTACTTCTAATATTGATATTTTGCTGTCTAGAGAATTAATCCATTCTACTATCCATGACATACTTGTTTGATAATATAGTAAAAACAAATCTACTTCTTTTTTAAATCTTGTAAAGTTTTCAATGTTATTCTCAGGTTTTTCCTGCTCCATATAAATCTGGTGTTGTTTCCCCAATCTTGCATGTTTTGAAATAGGAATTGGTGCCATTTGAAATAAAAAGTTCAATTTAGATAATATATTAATTTTATGGTTGCAAAAAGTCCCAGCTAAGAAAGTATTAACATTTCCCCCCTTTCAGGATCTTGTTTTATTTCTTTCCATATTTTTTATAATTGTTTTGAAATATATCTTTATTACATCCTGTCAAATTCACTGGGTCTTTTGTTATCTTACAGCTAGTCTCTTCCTTCACCAAGCTTTCTTTTTTAGAAGTTTTTTGCTTCCTTTTCGTTGACTCTATATAGAGAAAAATGGCCAACTTTTTAAAATTCTTGTCATCAACTGCCTTGCAGAGCTTAGTGATTGCATAATTGTTAGTACTACATAATCTGCACACCATTTCATTTTGTATTCCTCTCCTTGAATTTTGATCCAAGTTATTTGTCCTTTCAGATCTTGTCTGCCAGAACTTCTAGAAAAAATGTATGCAATACAGGAGATTCCCTTGTCATCTGCCTTCCTTCACTTGATCTTTGCTGTTTGCTGTTGATGTATGCTCTCTACTCAAGTTTGGAATTCTTCTCCTGGGTTCATTTTGTCAAGGACGTCTAGTAAAAATCCAATCCAAATTGTCAAAGGCTTTCTCCGCATCTAAGGATATTACTGTCACCTCCCTTTTCTTGTTATTAATGTATTCTAATGCAGTTATTATAAACCTGATGTTGTCATTAATCTTACTCTTTGAAATGTAACCTGTTTGATCTAGACATGTGATTTTGGAAATGCAGTTCATCTGTGTTGAGCTAATGTTGTGGTAAACATTTTATATCCAACATTTGATATAGGAATTGGTGGTAAAAGGAAGAGAGGTGTGAGAAATGCTTTTGCAATGGAACTTGTAAAATAGAATGAAGCAGTAATACAAGAAACTGGCTGTAGAATTACAATTAACACACTGTATAGAATCATTTTTACTAACAGTACTTATAAAGAAGGAAAGAAAGACAAAAAACAATGTTGAAGCAGAGGAAGAAGAGGCAAGGTAGATGGAAGGAAGAAGAATCCGATTCAGATATAATAAATCAGTTTGATTAAAAACTAACAGCACAAATGAAAGAGCTGAATGAAAGCTCCAAGGTACACAGAAGCAGTTTCTGCACATGATGGAAGAAATGAAAGCAGACTTAAAAGCAACTGAGATTACAAACGTTCAGGTTAATACACCATCTAAAATTCAGAGGTATCTGAAGATTCTGGAAAGGTAGAACTTGAAGTCCATTTAAAAATGGCTACCCAAGACTATTAAAAAATAGAGGGAGGCTTTCCAGATATTTTTAAACACAAATTCCACATTTGCACAAAAGAAAAAAGTGCCTCCAGATATGCTTGTCAGATTCTTACAAATGAGAACAAGAAATGCTATTTTAAAGTTGCAGACTGAGAAACCTTTGATTATAGAAGGAAAACGTATTCAAATATTTCAAGACCTCTTCCCTAGAATGCTAAGAAAAAGGAAAGAATTCACATTTCTTACAGGAAACAAAATGAATAATCATAAAGACAACTACAGAGGCTTCCTGCCTACATGAAAGAGTAACTGCTCAGGATTCTGCAGACAAAGAACTTTCTGGCACAGGGAAATACACTTGGGATGAAGAAGAGGGAAATTAGCTAGGGCAGCAGCCTTAAATTAGAATTGAAATGGGCAAAACAACATTAACTTATTTTAATGAAAATAGACTAAATTCTCAGTTTTAAATATACATATATATATTAAAAACTTAAACAATAAAGCCAATTTTGTTTACAAGAAATGCATATAAAATAAGACCATGATAACTTGCTAAAACAGAAAAAAAAGCACAAATATTTTGCAATAGAAAAAACAAAGAAAATTGGAATAGCAATTTATTTTAAATCAATCACCTTGGGAGGTATTGGAATAATGAAAAAATTGAGGAGGGAGAATTTTAATTTTGAAATTAAGAAAAAATGTGAAGTTCAACTTTGGCAATCCAACTGAGCTTCAAATAAGAATAAATTTTATGAAAAGTTTTTCCAAACATTACTAGAAATAGATGGGTAATGGACATTATTGGGAGTCATGAATAGGCTGCTAGATTTGATTTTAGGCAGATCATCTCAAGGGGAAAAAGGAGGAAAACTTTCATGAATTTGGTTTTCAGTATATGCATACGTTGACTATGACAATGCTTGGAGAATCCAGGACTAAGAGGCTATACTTTTTTCTAGCAAGATTATTATTTATTGTACTAAAGAATTAACATGCATTGGTTTTGAAGGTTTTTACATGAATTATTGAGAAAGATATATGGATCACAATCCAGTTTCAATATCATGGTACGGGGGGGGAATGACTTTTAAATGCTATATTCTTTTTAATTAATTCTGAGTTTAAATGAAATCAAGCAAGTTTAGGCTTTTTCTTGCTATTTCCACTTTTGGGAAGGGCGAACTCTCACATATCACTTAAACCAGAAGTGAGCCTTCTCTGGAGAAAAATGTGCATCAATGCCTTAGATCTGCCAGCTTTAAAAAAAAAACAATTTTATTAAAAGTTATAATTAAAAAGCTAAAAATTAATACAAAAGAAAAATAGAAAAGAAAAAATATGGTAAAGAAAAAGATGTATGTAAAGAAATAACTTCTCCTTCATTAGGAGTATAAATTATTTAATAACTGATCTTATTTTTTTAAATAACTGATCTTATTTTTTTTCAAATTCAACAAATGATCTTTCTTTCCTTATCCCATCTCTTATCTATGAATAAATCTTTAAAGCTTTGCTGCTTCAGTCTTGATCAGCAAAAGTCTATTAAGTGTTAAAGATAAAAACATATCTATTTTAAACCTTGGTCAAATAAACAAACTTTCTGTTCCTTCCTTTTATTTTTAACAATCTTGATCTTTAGTCCCATCAAATAACATCTTAAAACTTTGTCTCTTCTCATAGAATTCTTCAAAGAGTTAATAAGTCTAGAAACCTTATTCAGATCACTCTTTTTTATGTCCCTTTTAATTATTAAATCATCAACAGGTTTTTTTTGTATGTCAAGTCTAACATTCTTTCCAGATCATTCTTGTAGTCTGCCTTTTTAAAATCCATTTTCAGATCAGTCACAATCTTGTCAGATAAAGCTTGCTCCTCTTCCGTAACAAAGTTAAAACTTTTTCTAGTGGCACACACTCTTAAAACTAATTTCTGGGTCTATTGTTCAAAAATACCCTTCAATCTGTCCAATATTAAAATATTTTCCTTGATTCTGTATTAGAAAGTCAAATTTAAGTATTCTACTCCAATTGTAATATTTTGTACCTTCTGGTTCTCTCTAATATCCAACCTTTAAAGTCTCATCCTATCATTAAAAAAAAGAGAGAATTCAAAACAAAAGCATTTTCCCACAGGAAGGATTTCTATAATTAATTCCAGAATCTTGTTTCAAATCCATCTGGACCTTTAATCCATTTGTTACTTTCCAAAATCAAAGTCCTAATCATCCTTTTGCTGTTTATTCCAAAAGAAATCTTTTAAAGTCCTTAAACTTGTATTTAAAACTTCTTTTATAAGAGGAAAGATCATCCAGTGCTGTACAACTTGTTGATCCAAAAGTTCCTGAAAATAGCTGAAAGTAGTCAACAAGTAATTTTCAAAAGTGATCAGAAAAGGTAGTATGTGAACCCAGTTTACTTTTAAAAGGTGCTAACCACAGTTTGAAGAAGATGGCTAGTCCCTTGACTTTCGGTGCTCAAAAGCTGTCTAGTGCAATTGTCTAGAGCACTTGGGGATGGTCTCCCATTCTCTTCTTACCTAGCAAAGAACTGTTCTTCTCACTGGTTCTTCATTCTTCGCAGCAATTGCTGGCTTCAGTCCATCATTTAAGTTAAGTTAAGGGTAAATTGAGCTTCTCAAGAAGCAGGAATTAAAGTTTAATTTCAGCATTGACTAAGTATGACTTGCCTTCAGTGCTGGAAACAGTATAGGATTTCTTAAATATCCAAGCACATGATAAGACTTTAAATATGCCTAGTGTAGCTCTCCAAAGTGGCCCACAATATCATTTTCATTCCAGTCAGAGGTTATCAAATAGGCCCAATTATATAACTGAAAATAAGGAAAATTAGTAACCCATTTTCATATGAAAGTCTTCACTATAAAAGGGAAAACTTTGGAAATTGAAAGTTCCATAAAAGTATAACCATCAAATTATCAATTTGTTAAAAGCATGAAAGGCAGATTAACACATATACCCTTCTTAAAATAGATATTATTAATGAGATAATACTCATTTTCATAATAGTCTTCCTCAATCTCATATGCGTATTCAGCCGTCTACCAGAAGATATTTTCCTGAGAATAATTATCCCCAAATATTTAACAGAAACTCAGAAATAAGCAAAACCAAACTTTAAGACATTTCCATGGACTGTAGGCAAAATATTAAATTTATTTCAATGTATTGTATAACCGTAAAATTTCCCATGCTGCTCATAGCTTTAGTAAGCAGGGATTTCCTTACAATGGCAGATTATCAGAAACCAAAAAATGGGAATGAGTCACTGGTTATTGAATTGTTTACTTTAAAACAATGTAAATAAACCAATGAAACAAATTAACTGGTCATGTAAACAACATCTTCTTAATAAAAACACTAGATAAATTATTTTGCATCTCCTTTATCCGTATATATAGAATACTATGAGAGATGACTGGGAAAGTAATGCAAAGTAATTTAGATATAAATAATACATAGAAAGGAAGAAAAGGCACCTGTTGATAGTGGCAATTTAACCAAGGAAGTAAGAAACCTGGGAAGAAGCAATCCAAATAATTAAAAGAGAATCCATTTAAATGAAATCAGTATAAATGAGGATTGGAAATTCCTCTTGAGTTTCTAAAAGTGTATATTTACCACAAGATTAGTATTAAAGATACCTTACTGAAGTGTGAATAATTCTTGTCATCTTTCTTGACTGGATGGGGCCTACCTTTTGTGGGGGGAAAGAAGGTAGGTAGGACCAAAATTGTAATAGCTCATGTTTCTAATTTTGTTACAAATAATATTATGGTAATAGTAGGTAATATCTGAATACTGAAAGCTGCCAGTTTGGTGAGATTCCTGTGAAATAAGCATACAGCAATAAAGTAGCTAGTGTGAACTCTACATTTGCACCTAACATTATGATATTGTCAAGACTGTAAACTGACGACAGTCTCTTGATTATAGAGGTTAAAAATAATAGATACAGGTTTCTTTTTTAGCTTTTTTCATATATATTCTATTATATATTCAGCGATGAATTAGCTGTACCCTGCTCTTATTAAAACAGGAACGCAGTATCAAAAACAGCTTTTTTTTAAAAAAATAACCACATACTGTAAACCTTAGTTATTACTATTTTTATCTTTTAGTAAAAGTAAAGGTGATAGTCGTTCCTGACACAAGAGGGCGGTGCTCATCTCTGTTTCAAAACCGAAGAGCACCTTCCCACCAAAGGTGGTCCCTATTTTTCTACTTGCATTTTTACATGGTTGGCAGAAGCTGGGACAAGTAATGGGAGCTCACTCCATTACGCAGCGCTAGGGATTCGAACTCCCAAACTGCCAATTTTTCTGGTCAACAAGTTCAGAGTCTTATCCACTGAGCCACTGCAGCCCTTTTGTCTCTTTTGCTTTATGTAAAAGTAAAGTCAATGTAATCATTTTTTTTCAAGGTCAAGCTGTGGTATAACTTTTGTGAACTTTCAAACTATGAAAAACTGTTTGTTGGTCATATTGTATTAGAATAGCAAACGTGGGGTTCACTGTAGAACTGACCATCAATAAGCTTGAGGACAAAATAGTGGTATGAACTACACCAACAGAAATCATATGTTACTTTTTGGCTCAATTAAAATAGGGTTGTAATATAGCCCAGCAAAATGCTTTAAGATCAAAGCATAATTTTTTTGAAAATGACAAACTAGAGAGTAAATTATGTTCTAAACAGCTGCAAGAACTGTAGAATCTTGGCTTTCCCACAACTCACTAAAAATGAAGATATTCCAACTCTCAACAGTGCCTAGACTTTTAATGCAATACATCTGATTATTTCAATATACGTTAATTTCAGGAACATCATAGATTTCAAACTTCTGCTTTATTGACAAAGCCACAATAGTGGCATCTTGTCTGTTTATAAAATGACTAACCAGGGACTAGCATGCTATTTGCAATATGCATTGCACTTGCAGGGTTTATTTCAGTGATGTATGAAAAAAAGTTTCTACTTTTTCTAATTATCTACTCAGTATTCTGTTACTCCAGATATATTTTGCTAATGAATTGAACTTAAAACACAGGTAGTCACTATGCAAATCATATACACATTTGCAAAAATAGTAGTAAAAAAGTTTTACTTGCTCTGTAAGTATATGCACAAGACTTTGGGTATTTGTGCCAAGGATTAAGAAAGTCAGCATTAGCTGACTGGATAACTAAAGTACTATGTGGATAAAAAGCTATCAGGAAAGAGATGGCTTTAAGCCATTTCATCTAACAGTGCTAATTTTTTTTTTGCATTTTTATGTTGTACTTATCTAATATTAGCCTTGCTGAATAGCTTCGAATCTGGCAGCCCCAACTCTAAACTGTTAGAAGCATTTCTGTCATCTGAAAGGAGCCAAATCCTTCAATTGTTTTATGCTATCAGACACTCAGAGATGATTTATTGAGCGCCGTAAGAAGAAAAGTTCATTTTCAATGTGTCATTCCATTATGGGGATAATATAAATAACTAAAATTGCAGAACATTTCATAACTGTTGGAACATTGGCATAATCATGTAATGTTCTTATCAAATATTCACTCTCTTCCTTTTAACCAAGGTTATTTTGGTGCCTTTCAACTTTGTTTACGTGCCGTTTCTATCTCCCTTATCCTCCTTTCCATTTCCTGTTACTAGCTGCTCATATGATTTCAACATTCTTTCTCTGCCATTGTAGCTATGTGTTCACCTTTGTACATTTCTAAGACAGAGTGTGATTACCAAGTAATGCTTCAATGTCAACTTCTTTGAACCCAAGACCTTATTTTTGTTCTTGGCTCTTCTTTTTGTTCATAACCTTGGTGTCTTTTCCTAATAATAGTCATTCTTCTGTTCTCAATAAAAGAACAGAAAAAAGCTCTAGCAAAATTAGCACAGTCTTCACTTCTCTAATTTCTCATATTTCAAGATTCTATTATGTTCACATACAATATTTAAAGCTGTGTTGGCAAAAACTGCTACAAACCTGCTAAGTGAAGCTCCATTTTCTTTTAAACTCAACTTGGTATTGGCCTTTTTTAAGAGTTACTGAGAGAACATATATGAAATGGTGTCATTACTTGATCCTGTAAAACCATTGCGGTTTTAGTACCAGTTAATTTGATCATTAAGGTGCAAAGGTCTGGTGCAAATGTTATTTATTGCAATACACAACATTATATTGTTGTTTTTTTTAATGAAGCTAAAGCATAATCCCACGTTTCTACATAAAGAAACTGTCCAGCTAAAACAGGATGGGAACTTTCCCAAGAAAGACTAATAAAATACATTCTGTCTTGCCCTTGATGAAATGTTTTTTCAAAGTTATAATCTGCAATAATAACTATGAACTACATCTAAAACAGATCTCCTTTTGTCCAGATGGGATTAGGCTGTAGTTTGTATGTTAAACATTACAGAGAACCTGCCTAGCCTAGTGAAGCTTTCCGGCAGTGGTTTAACAGCCAGTTAACTAGAACAGGGGTCTCCAACCTTGGTGATTTTAAGACTCGTGGACTTCAACTCCCAGAATTATTTGCTTTGCTGGCTGAGGAATTCTGGGAGTTGCAGTCCACAAGTCTTAAAGTTACCAAGGTTGGAGACCCGTGAACTAGAAGAAGAAGCTTTGCCTCTTTTTCTCTGTATGATATGTTAGAGTAGTCTCACTGAAAAGAATACTAGGAGCATTTGCAGCTTTTTTAAAGAAGTTATAGAAGCAGCAATAGTCTCACCTACTGTCTGACTGTGTAAATGCCATCAGACTTAACATCTCTAGTATAAAAGAAACAATTCGGGAAATAGGTACAAGGAGGACAATTATTTTTAAGTTAACCTACACATTTTTGGTTGAATTATGATTCATGATATAACCAAATTGGCTAAAGTGACCCTTGCAAAACCTGATGTTGTATTCCTGAAGATACAAAGATGATTGAGGTTTTTAGGTGGGTAGATATATTTAAAGCTCTACATTGTTACAGTTCAAGACAAATAGAAACATGGCTCCTCTTGCAATTCAGTACAGCAGCAATTTAGTGCAATAGTATGATTACTGTGTGCTGGCCCTTTTTTTTTAATATATAGCAAACTTGGAGATTAATGATCAAATTCTTCAGGTTAGATGACTGAAGATGTTAACAGCATTGCTAATGTAACAAAAACATAATTACATAAGTATTTGGATTGAATGACACCAGATCATTATTCTCTTTCCAAATCTCAAAATATGTGATTCTGAATATTTCTGAGTACCTAGGAAGCAAAGATTGCCAAGGGCAATTGGCAAGAAAATAGTATACTTTCAAAGCCTACTTCATGAGTCATAGTTTAAAATTCTATCTTTTGCATTTTAAGTTATGATTTTTGGTAAACTCATATTAGCTAGAGATAATGAAAGTTGTTGTGACGCGACATTCTGTTTTTCCAACAGAAAAAATATCCTGATTTTTGTTGTTTTTAAAATGTTGTAGCTAGCACTAGATTGGGATTACCTTTTTCAAGGGACTAAAATTAGTCCTCAATTTTGGTTGTTAGTATTTACTTGACCTTTAACATGGACACGTTTCCCGAAGACTAGATACTGAATTTTAAAAATAAAAACTGAGCCTTGAGATGTGGATCCTATGCTAAATATGAATGCCTATTGTTATATATTGTGACCTCTGGATCAATGGATATTTTATAAGAACCTTTTCCCAAATATGAGGGTTTATTTTAAACAAACCGTTATGCTACCTTATATAAATTTAAAGAATTCATTTAAACAATGCTGTCTATTTAGAAATTAATTATATCCATTCATCAAAATAATCTTAGACAATTTGTCTACCTCTGCAAACTGTAAGGCTGTAATTAAACAATATCAGCAACTAAAGAGTAGCTAATCATTCTTTTTTTTTTTTAACAAGTTTTTATTTTCCATAAAATTAATTTTTACATTTCATTTCCATATATAACATTTTACA
>JANHFT010000647.1:62156-77334 GCA_032467955.1 Pseudoxenodon macrops | reverse complement strand
GAGGACAAAAACTTTTTTTTCTTACTTACCTCTTTGAAATCTTGGTGCATCTTATACACCGGTGCGTCTTATAGTCCAAAAAATACGGTAAGTGTTTGATAAGAAAGAAATCCATTGATGTTTATGCAACACTTTTTTTCCATTTAAAAAGTATTAATATCATGAAATCTCTCCATTAGGGGATGGATAAGAGACATATAGTCAACAAATAAGTTGCAAAAGTTGGGTTTTATACACAAATGTCACAATTACATGTTTTCCGTGTTTAACAACCACTTTTAGTGATCATTTAAACTTATGATTGATGGTACTAGACAAGTGTTGGATATGACTGGACATTATGCTTATATTGGTTGCATCATCCCCATGTTCATGTGATCATGACTCAGGTACTCAGTAATGTAATTTGATTACAACATTGCAGCACCCCATGGTCATGTGATCATTGTTTACAACCTTCTTACAAGCAAAGTCAACGAGGAAGCTGTTAGGAAGTCTCAAATGGCAACCAGGTGAAGTTCTTGCAAATGAACTGCAGCAGTTTGCTTAACAACAACTGGAACTGCTGTTGCTAAGCAGTACATTGTGTCATGTTGCGCTTTACGACCAGGTTACTGAGTGATGGACGTTCTTGTCCCTAATTCCATTCTTAAATGAGAACTACCTGAGTTTGTTTGCTATGTATAAACTCTTATCACAAATTCCTTCTTATAAAAAGGAGATAACTATTATTACAGATAATTAAGAATAAAAGGAATTAGAACTTTAAATAATCCCACAAGGCAGTGTTTCCCAACCTTGGGAATTTCTACTCCCAGCTGTATTGGCTGTGGCATTCTGGGGTTCCAGGAAGTCCACATTCCTGGAGATTCCCAAGGTTGGGAAACCCTGCCCTAAAGCTAAGATCAGGAACATGACTAAAAGGAAAAAAAGAGATATCAGTGAAAATATAAGCTACTACATGAGTATACTAGAATTTTAAAGCTTCTATTTCCACTTTACATCAACATCTACAGAAATACAAATAGACAGCTGCTTCTACAACAGAGCAAATCCTTTCTTCCCTTCATGCACTGTATGTACACCATGCAAATCTAATCCAGGAGGCCAGGAAACCCTTTGATTTTAGAACTGTGCAGAGATTTGCAGAAAAGAATGTCCCATCTGCTGGCAGATACACTAAATATCAACCAGAAGGCCATAATTTCATTCATTTAAACAACATTTTAAAATTCTAATTTGTGAACTAATCATGGTTTGAGCAACCCCAGATATCCTGACTAGAATTTTTCAGGTAAGAAATAAGGGACAGCAAGTGAATCTAAGGCTTATATCTGCTCATGTTTGTAATGCTGACCCCCATAGTTTAATATATGTTCCCACAATTTTTATTTTAAAAGTAAATCTATAACATGAGACTCAGGACATATGCATTAAAGTATTGTATACCAAATCTAAGTCAACCTCCTTTTTATAAATTCCAGTCAGAAAATATAGCTTGCCAAAAGGTTGATAAATTCATAGCTTAAATAAATAATTTTATACTATCTTTATAAATACAAAAATAGTATTCTCATCTACATTAAAATGCATCTGAAAAAGGGGGTATTAGCTCAGGATATGGTACGGACATTTTTCTTATTAACACCCCTGAAGTAAAAGATTATTTTTATATATAAATTCGTGCACGCGTGCTTTTCATTGTATTTTCTCTAAAAAGCAGAAATCTCTCAGCAAAAGAATTATACCTGTTCCTGTGCCTCCAGATCTTTCTGTTGCAGGTTTTCTTCTGCAGAGTGCACCTGATTGTGAGAACTTTCAATCTCATCTTGCAAACCCTGAAACAATATTAAAAAAATGCAATGTGTTTTTCCAGAATTACAAGCAAACAAAATTAAAAAAAAACTGTTCTTGCACCATTCATGGATTTCTTAAGTTCCTTTGTGACAGTTACCCATGTAATAAGTCTCCCCCTTCCTCTCACTAAGCAGCCAGCTCCTTTCTACAGCAGCCTTGGCAGGCCAATAATTGTATTAGCTAGAATAAGACATATAGTATTACTTTGCTGACAGAAAATAATAATATAAAAACTCATGCAAGCTCATGTTTATTGCTTCTTCTATAAGGACAACATTAGGCCAGTGGGACCAATTTACTGAGAATATAAAACAGCTTCCTGTGTTTTATAACTTAGGTGCCAAACTGAAATGCATCTATAACAAGAGATCCCAAGATTAATTGTTGTTCCCAATGAACTGCATTTATTTTGCAATATGATTTAAACCTGTGAATACTGTGGATCTATTATCCATTTTCTATTCAACTATGCAGAACAGACTAGTCAGCAAATACGGAATGTGATTCATTTGGGAACTTAAGGCACATTAAAGCAAAACCTGTAAAGTGCAAAGCTTCTAAACTGGCTCAAAGCAACTAAAATAACTCACAGTACAAATATTTAACAGAATCCTCTTCTATCTCTCTTAAACAATAATGGAATAGTGTATGTTTAAATCATTTACAGGATGAATGGCAATTCAGATAAGATAAGAGGAGTACTTGTGATAGATCTTGCATAATTGTTTTAAAGTAATGCCAAGAGTTAACTTAAAACTATTAAGCCGCTGTACAGCTTCAACTTCTTCTGATGCCAAAACGTTTAGTCAATAGCACAAGAGAGCTTCAGATCTCCTCCGTTCTGTATTATTATGCACTGTACAAATAACAAAGCATGTATAATGGAAGTCCATCAAAAATGCATTGCAACATAACAGCCTAAACTGATTACTAAGAGAAAGATTTGCTGTGTCTTTTCTTGTCCCTTCATCTTGAAATTGTTTTTCACTATATTATACCCCCCCCAAAAGGGGGGGGGGACTCTTGAATTTAAATTTTGTATTATGTGAGCAGGCTTATGCCTGTGAGGGGATAAAGCAACATGATATCCACAGGCACCTTCTGTTCTGTCTACAAAGTACTTTGGTATTATCCGCAATTTATTTTATGTGAGGGAAGACTTCAAAGTAATGAGCTAACCCTCCATGCTGTCTGCCATCTTTATTCCACAGAATGCCTCTGGCTCCCATGAGACTCAGAGAAATTCTTCAGAAATAAAGGCTAGGAGTGGCTGGAGGCACACTCTTGCTTTTAAGTTCTCCTGGCCAGCTGGGAGGCAGAGGGAAGGAAAAGATTCCTAGCACTAGCCTTAAAAAGGAGCAAGATTTAGAGATGACAGCAAGGCAGGGGGACAAATGGGACTAGGAGATAGGAGAGAAAGCATTTACTCTATTTGGGTTTTGATGAAACCATATATTTTCATAATGACTAATTAACAGGAGGTTAAAAATTAATTCAGATGTTTGTGGTGAGGTTCAGATCCCACTTCTACTTTATCCATGTTCTGAAAACTAATTTACTTATTTTTACTTATCTTTTTGCATTGTGATTTAAAAAATAATATAGATGTTTGTGGCTTGGTGAAGAGAAATGGCAAAGCAGCACATTTAGAAATCAGTACCTACCATGTCTTTCACATTATTCAAAATTCCAAGTGCTCCCACCAATGGGAAAAAACTGTCAAGAATCACATGCAATAGATTTCTATTTTGTACATTGTGCTATACGTCAAATCCAATATTTTAAAATGAACTTTTGGCTCCCTCTGACAAGTACAGTACTTCTAAGATAAATAGTACTTTCTAAATAGTTTGCATTGTGGAGAAGAGAACAGGTATAAAATTAATTGCAACAATTTGCACATTTTCAAACCCAATATATGGTAATTAAATTAGCTATACTTACATTTTTGAAATTAATGGAATAAATAAAAAAGGTTGCTAGATTTATTTGGTCTCACTGAATCTTACTGAATCAAAATGATTTCCTATCTAGATCTTTTGCTTTTGAGGCTGGCCCTCACTGGTTATAGTCCTCAGTAATTTTTTTCTCTTTCCTTCTGGACAAGATGGACAACATTCAACAAAGTCAACTTATCATGGGTCTTCAAACTATGCACTGGGGCCATTACCATTCCAAACACATGAAGAGAATGAATAAGGAATGAGGGTTGACATTCTGATCCTTAATATCAAGGGACACTGAAACCAACATTTTAAAAAGCTTGTACTGATAGTCCTCAATTTACAACAGTACATTTAGTAACCATTCGAAATTACATCACTAAAAAAAGTAACTTATCAAGCTTTTTTCACACTTATGACCACTGCAGCATCTTCATGCTTGGCAACTGTCTCATATTTATGATGATTGCAGTATCCCAGGGCCATGCGATCACCTTTTGAAACTTTCTGACAAGTAAAGTCAATGGGAAAACCAAGTACCCTTAACTGTGTCATAACTTAACAACTGCAGTGATTTGCTTAACAAGTGTGGCAAAAAAGGTCGCAAATTGGGGCACAGCTCACTTAACAACTGCTTCGTTTAGCAACAGAAATGTTGGACTCAATTGTGTGATAAGCTGAGGACTGCCTGTATTTGCATTCGTTTCAAAGCAGCAACCCTCTCCCCTCTCCTCTAAATCTCATCACAAAATGATGGGTGTATTCTGAACTCTTTTTTAGGCTTGTGCCTAAGCCTACTGCTATTTAAAAATGTAGTGAAACTTACATTTATCTAGCTCACTGATAAGAACAGATGGACAAAGACCACTCTATAATGACTACTTCTATTTAAGGAGAGTAATTCCAGCATGCTACAAATCAAACTGAAATGCTATTTCCAATTGTGCAACACTGGTGTAATGTACCATTTGTTCTTTTATGATGTGGATTGGGGCGTTAGTGAGGATGGTCTTGCTCTGAATCAGGATTTACCATCAGAATTATTAGATTGGATGATTAAATCTCTTTTGTGAAGCTACATGAGAAAACTGACAATAGATGCTTCAAACATAAAAACTGTAGAAAGCAATGGCAGAAAATGTGGGTCTTAATCGCACAAATAATATATTACAGTTTATTATTTAAATTTGCAGTATTAGTGAGATCAGTCAAGCATACTCATGCCATCTCGCTCTTAATAGATGATAATAAATATGTACCCTAAAAATAACCCAACAATTTTGGAACATTTCTGGTTTTAGAACTTAATAGAAGCACTGTTGTGCAAGTTATTAAAATACTCAGTTGAAGACAAAACTGCCCGTGTTATTGTAAAATGAGTAGAATGTCAGTGTTCTGTATTGACAGTAAATCAGTTTGCAATGTTTAGATTATTATATATGTTTCTTTCACCACTTCTCTTTACACAAATGAAAGATAAACATTATGAAGGGGGGGGAAAGGAAGAAAGCTGTGAACATCAAAGGCCTCTCCCTTTCCCACACCAATCTGCCAACTAACCAAACTTTCCAGTCAGAGCTATAATAAAATAACAAGTTCACATGATGTTCAAATGATTAGTTTCTAAATGTGATCACACTCATGAATTACCAATTCAGTAATGCTGGATCTTATGACTTCCGCATAGGACCCTTTCTTATATTTAGTAATTTGAATCTTGCTTTTTATTTGAGAATGCAGAGGGTTCCCTATTTTCATTTTCTCTTGCTACGAACCTTTGCGGTTCTTTAAAACTGAGTGGTCCCTAATCACCCAGTGAGATTCTGTGCTAAGGGTGGACAAGACCTCGAGACTCCCCAATCCTAGTACCATGTCTTCATCACATGATTGTCACTAGGCAATCAGCAAACAGTATGGATACTTCAAATTTTTGAGAGAGGATCTGGTAGGAAAATATAAAAATGTGCTTCACCAACAAGCCTATACTGATGCCAAATTTTCATTGCAAACATTCTTCCGAGTCAAAGTGGCCTCTAAAATCAATAACAAAGTACCAGATCTAAGGTGGAAAATAACAAGAATATTTAAAATTGTACCATGTTTTTTTCTTCCTCCATTCTTGAAAATTACTTGGGCACATGTGTTAGAATCAACCTATGTGAAGACCCTTGGTATCAATGAAACTATCGATCTGAGAGCAATTCACATAGCAAAATACTAAGACTGATGTTTTTGTCACACAAGGCCAGCTGCTTTGTATGGGTGACTCACTTCTGTTATCACTCATGCTTAGAAAGTTCCTACACATTTGCTACATTGTAAAGGCTAGGTGATGAAATGAAAATTTATAAATAAATGGCATCTGAGCCTTTTCTTACCAAAGGAAATGAGATTGAATCATTGATGCCTCTTCTTCTACTTATAAAATAGGTATACTTAATAATAAATCAGGAAACAGCAACAATAATATAAATTATATAAATTTATATAAATTCATTTGGGATCCATATTTATTCTGTCCAAGAAAAAGTTGTCTTCATCTGCTAAAAAGCCACCTTTCTTCAAAACAGTGCTCTCCAAATTTGATTTCCCTAATTATCTATATTCTGTACTTTACAAAAATACTATTAAATAATTTTGGGATACAATGAATGTTTGCTATTTCAGTTTTTTTTCAAGTGACTTATGAAGATGTTTGCTGTGAAAAGTCATATTATAGCTGACCTTTGAACAAGGAAGTATTATGGTTTGTTTTCTTATTCAGATACCCCATGTCCCGTCCCATCCCATCCTTTGAAAGGTACTTAAAATCAGATAAGGTCTACTATAACAACGTGAGTGCATTATGGAAGAGGCAATTTATTCGATTTATTGATACAAGGGAAAAAGATACATAATGTACTTTGGAAATGTGTTACTTTACTCTAAAGCTGAATGAAACAAATTCTTATAATCTTGTCACCGTCACCTGACAAAGCTTTCTAATTTTTTTCTCTATATGGCTGATCACCAGACCTGCAATTATCAAGGATAATTTTAAAATTAAAAAGATAATCTATGATTAAATAAGGAAGGCAATGTTTTCACAGTATGTACCCAACTAATTTTTACTAAAATTTTGTAAACATAATCTATATCAGAGCTGATTTTATTTATTCATATTTTATCAACACATGCTTCCATATGGTTACATGCAAACTTTTACATGAAGAAATCCTATAGTGATATTATTTAAGTGGGTAGGCCTAGAATTCGGGGGGGGGGGCTCAAGATTTTTGTTACCCTAAAATAATAGAAAGGCACACCTTTGTTTCTTGGTGTCTGCCTATAAAATTTGGGGAAAGGATTTCCAGGGTCCACAATAGAGGCAACTTAGAAATCATGTTACTTCCTTCTGGCATATAGATTCTAGTCTAGGAGTACATGACTAAAAAACCTCAGCTATGGAGCAATCCTAAGTGATTTTCACTGCTTATGTAGATAATTTGAATCCATATTGAGTCTTTCAAATGATTTTACTAGATGTTTACCACAGAAAAAAAATATCATGGGACACTTTTCCAAAAGTAGTATGAAGTATACATTACTAGAAGAAACAAGAAAAATTATTGTACTGCTAGAATAAGAAGTCTTGTAATAGCAACCTGACTGACCTGCACCTTAGTGCCCGATGAAAAATGTTTACCTTTGTGTCCAGTTAAAATGCAGCATCATTCTTACGGCTATTTAGAGCTCATTTATCAAATGGTTAGGAACTATGCTTTTATTCATAAAGTGATGTTTTGTTGAATGTGTGCATAAGATTTGTATATACATTGTTATAAATAAAATTAAGGGAACAGGAAGAATGAATAAAGAGTTTTGATATAGAATTGTTAGACATCCACTCATACTGCATATTCAGTTACGTCTTTACAAAGCCACCTCTTTGTGAAAGTAATTTGAAAAACAAATTCTTATTAACAATCAATTTATCTTATAGGACTTTGTTATAAAACAATTTCACAAGTCTGCAAAAATGGATCAAGTAACTTGAGGGGAAAAAACAACTTTACTAAGAACTCTGTAAAGAATATTGTAAAAGTTGAATCTTTGTATCCATATCCCTATTTCCTTATGAAATGCTTAGAGCAGCACCATATTATATTCTTATAGTTCTACAAGGGGGAGTGGAGTGGTTGGGAGGAAGGATTCAAGAAAAAGTTTGTCTCAAGTCTTTCTGGCAACTTCATATCAATTAAAATTCTTAATTTTCCTTCCCTCCCTAGAAATTCAAGACTGTAGGTACCATTCCTGTTGTAGTATGTAAACTGTATCATTAGCTTGACAGGATGTGGATTTACATTACAAGTCAGCTTACAAATAAATGAACAATCTTTATAAGGAGATATCATAGTTATTTTTCAAGAGCCATGCAAAAGTGACCCAATGAGATATGATATTATCCCATTGGTTAAAGTGAACATCAATTTGCTGTGGTGTGTATGATTTTTGCCAGAAGTCACATTTTAGCTGTTTGCTTTCCTATTCCAATTATGATGAAAATTGATTCCACCAAGTTGGAGTTTCATTTCTAAAGCTAAGGAGAGTGTTGGCTGGGGAGGGCAGCTTTTTGACATGAAAGCAGGGGAGGAAAGGCTCCCTTTTTCTACACTGTAATTCTAATGAGAATCAGCCCAGTGTAATTGATCATTTTAAAAAAAGGAGTGCAACCATAAACAATAAATTATGTATCCAACATAGTATAAATTTAGAAATCATTATCTATCCCTGTTGACTATACCAATTATCCTCATAATTCCTCACTGTTTTGGATAACAGCACTTATAGATATAAAGGTAAAAGTAAAGGTTTCTCCTGTCAAATCGTGTTCAACAGTGATCATCTCTATTTCCTAGCTGAGAGATCCAGCATTGTCCAAAGACATTTTCTGTGGTCATGTGGCTGGCATGACTATACACCGAGGCGCATCCAACATTGTTACCTTTCCACCAAAGTGATACCTATTTATATATTTTGCATTTGCATACTTTTAAACTGCTAGGTTGGCAGGAGTTGGGGCAAGAATGGTTACTCATCACGTGGTATTTGGGTCTCAACTGCCAACCTTCCGATTGATAAACTCTTGTGTTTTAACCGCTAGGCTAATGTGTCCCCTATTATAGACATAGGCATCAAATAACCTAACTTTGCTACAGAAACATACTCCAGCAAGAGCTTTCTCTTCTTTGATTGTACAATTGAGACCCCTCATTATATAAATCTACAATGGGCCATCTCTTTAATGCAGATTTGATTTGTCTGGAACAAAAACAAAATAATCACCAAAGAACAAAAGCAGAGCTATAACACTACCTACTAAGGCTTAGATTGGGGTTCACAAAAATATAGTGTTACTGCATTGGAAAAACCCTAAGGAAATGTTGACTATGCTTGGGAATTATTAGAATTACTGCTTAAAAGGAGAGGAGATATTTTACGATAACATGAATTGGTTTGACATGATGGTGCTTGTAAAATGTTTGCAGCTTAATTCACAGAAAAATCCCTTTGTCTCACAATGGCTTTAGTAAAGTAACTATGTGGATAAAAATTAATTCTGTGAAAAACTAGAGTAACCAAAACTATTTACACCACAACTTAACTAGAAATATCTTCCATCTTTCTTCACAAAGTTGCTAATGTTTTTTTTATTTTTCCAGTCTAAAATTATTTGTGTTTATTTACCCAAGAGACTGAGCATACATACTTGTTAACATTTAACTAAGAGTCAGTGACATGTATTTCATAGAATTAAAATGACAAAGCAAACAAGTTTCAGGGAGAACTGATTAAGTGAGGAATTCTGTCCAATATAATGAGCTTGGTAAACAGAAATAATTAGCTCTCTATATTTGTAAAAAAAAACAAGCAAGAATTCAGAACTGCTTCAGAAGTTTCATATTTTCACTTTTAAAGAAAGGATGATATCAACCGGATAATAATCAATTTGACTTTTTAGAACAAAACTGATTTCAGTCCCCACTCTGGGTGTTTGGAGCCACCTTGGGGAACTTCTAAATGTCAGCTAGTTGCTGACATTTCCTGTCTCTTTGTGGCTCACATCTGACATGCCGTGGCAGTGACAGGATAATGCTGGGCCAAGTGGGAAAAATCTCTAATCATGCCAGTAATATCCCACATTTTGAAGGGAGTAACACCATTAGATTAGGGGAGCAGCAGCATGGCTCAAAAAAGAAAGGGTGGGGGGGATCTGGCCTACCTAGGCTTTCCAGAGGAGAAGTTAAAAATAAGTAAGACTATAAAGAGAAAAGAAACGCAGCTGGTAAGGATAAATTGTGGAAAACAGTACTACTATCAAACGGTACTTTGATAAAAGATAAAACTTTTCTCTCCCACTCTGTATTTGAGGTACGGGAAGAAACATGGCAACCATGTCACGTCAATGTATGGGCAGTGCATTGTAGTAAAACAATAATAACGAAGTCCCTAATTTTTCTAGATTGAGTCCCATTTAGCAAGAATTGATTCTGAAGACTATGCAAACCATAATGTCATTTAGTTAACCTATTTATTACAGATCCTTTTTTAATGTTTTAAAAATGCATATTAAATGTATGCTAAGTATTTTTCTGCCCCTGATTTCCTTTAAAATGTCAGCTGCTGTGATTGCTTAATATCTCAGATTTAAATATGATCCTGTTGATGGACTAGCAAGAAAATAAAATGCTGTGGCAGACATCTTTTTAAAAACTATATATCCCCATATATCTCAAAATGAATGCTTAATTTCAGCTGATTACTAGAGATCTTAACCTTGGTTTATTCATTCATTAAATTTGTATGCTGACCATTTCACCAAAAGGTGACTCTAGGCAGCTTACAATCAATAAAATTCCAAAAATAATACAAAATATTGTAAATATTTACTGGAATTACTAAATTCCCCTTTTTTGTTTGTGCAGAAAGAAAATAAGGGGAAAGGGTCTGTGCCCAATTCATGTTTTCTGTACGCGCATGAAAAATATATATTCTGCAATTACTGCAGTCAAGCAAAATACAAAAAGTTGTCTTGGATAATTGAATTATTAGAACGGCTGACCAGCAAGATTGCTGCTCTTCCAACTTTTTCATTATCCTGAAATGGGAATAAATAATCTGGCATTCATTACCATATCTACATGGATAGGAATCTGAAGTTTATACTGTCCCAGAACTGAAATATATTAAAGATGTTTTATGTTTATTATATGTACAGTAGTATCTTTAAGTATCTGCAAAACCCCAATGAGAATTTAAATTTCTCATCCTCGCATAAAGAATATAGCACTTTGATTTCTGGTGTAATTGGTTTCTTTGACATAACTTAATAATATAATTTTCCTCACAGTGCTGACCAAATTATAAATCCAAACTGGAAAGTAAAGCAGCTTGCACATGAATAAGTGATATACAGAATCTAGTGCAGCAACTTCCTTGGGAGTGTTTCTTCGTGCTTTTTTCTTCATCTTACTATAGAAAGAATTCATAAATGCTTCTAGGTTACATTCAACATTTTCCCAATACATTCATATGACTGGGGATTGTGTGCAGTAGAGACAGTATTGCTGTAAATTATGGACAAAGTCTTTCTTTCTTTTTTTCTAAACTGTATTAGTCACCTTACTGCAGTAGCTCTCAAATGATGCATCTGAAAATGCTAACAATAGACATAAAACTTGGTAAAATAATGACTTCCCACAATCAATTCACAGCTGCTCAGTAAAACAGCAGTTCTGTTACAAGATTTACTTTAAATTTAAAAGCCAATGGGTGGAACAGAAAATAGAGTAAGCTAGGTATATTTTCCTTATGGTGACATTTAAAAGCTAGGGTGTTACCACTAAGAAAATCTATGCATGAGTGGCCACCTGCTGCAGTTCATCTATATACTTGAGCAGAAATCTCTCTCTGGATACATTGTGAACCTAAGCAAGGACAGAAATTAATGTTAATAACCATGTTCTGAATTGGGCCTGAAAATGAACCATAGACCCATGAAAATGATATAATAGGATCATAACACCTACCTGTACCTGCCATATTTTATACCAACTGAGGTTTCTGGATCATGACTAACTTTGAAGCTTTCTTCTTATTACTCTGATTGTAGCAGTAGCATCAAACCTCGATCAATGTCATCTGAGTTCATTTAAAATTTTAATATTTTTTGTGTGAAGATACAATCTTCACAATGCAGATCTCTCTTTAAGTTATCTGAGCTCTATAATCTTTGTTTCATTCACTCTTCAACATTTAAAAATATTTTATTTTATTAGTCAATCATTTACAAGATAATAGGTATAAGAATAAATGTGAATATGAACACAGGAAATGGATACAAATAAATGGGAACGGTAGGCATACTGGTGCGCTTATGCACGCCTTACAGACCTCTTAGGAATGGGGTGAGGTCAACAGTAGACAGTTTAAGGTTAAAGTTATGGGGGCTTGGAGATGTAACAACAGTCAGGTAGTGCAGTCCAGGCATTGACCACTCTGTTGTTGAAGTTGTTATTTTCTGCAAATGAGTTTGGAGCGATTAACCTTGAGCTAGTATCTGTTGTGTGCTCTTGTATTATTGCAATTGAAGCTGAAGTAGTCATTGACAGGTAGGACATTTTAGCAGATAATTTTGTGTACTAACATTCCTGTGAGATTGCCCAATTCTATTTTTTTGAATATTCAAGAGACAAAACTCACATTTGTAAAGCAACTGCAATTGTGTAACATTAGAAGAATTGGTTTTATACAAAGATAGAGAAATGGTTATAATGATGTATAATAATTCTGTAGTAATATTATGTCTCTAAAAGAAGTTAAAACGCTATTACTATATGAAAAGAACAATCTTATTCAGAACCTATTAGCTTGTCAAATGTAGAGTCAGAATAAACTGTAAAGCTACTGTAATCAGTGGTCAGCATAGTGTATAATTTTCTGAAAGTCTTCATAATTAAAAACTGATGACTGTCACGCAACTGGATTACCGTCAATCACTAATGGTTTAAGTATCAGAAATATTAGGACACTAGTGGGACATCAGTAACATAATTGTTAGCCCTTCCTCATTCTATTCAGTGGGTTTATAGTAACAATAAATATTGCATGATTTCCCAATAAATGCATTTTATATAGTCAAAAAATACTAGAACAACTTTGATTAGATGCCATCAAATCAGTGTCAACTCTTAATCACATATAGCTGGATTAGATTTTTTCTAGAACAACTTTAGCAAGTACAGTAGAAGAGCTATGGTGATGCAGTGGTTTGAGTGCAGCATTGCAGGCTACTTCTGCTGACTGCCAGCAGTTTGGGAATTCTAGTCATATCAGCTCAAGGTAGACTGAACCTTCTCTCCTTCTGAAGTTGGTAAAATGAGGACCCAGATTGTTGGAAGCAATATGCTGATTCTGCAAACTGCTTAGAGTGGGCTGTAAAGCACAGTGAAGCAATATATGTCTAAGGGCTATTGCTACTTATGAAGAAAAGGTTCCAAAAATCTAATTTAAATATGAGAATTACAAATATTCTTTTGCTGAAAGTTTTGAAATTTCCCAGCTAATCTCCAGTTATTAAAGCTTGAATTACCATGTTTTACAAAATAAGACCTATCCCAAAAATAAGTCCTAGCTTGATTTTTACGTATGCGCCTAATATAAGCCTTACCCATACAACATAAACCCTAATTAAGACACCGCCTGGTCCTTATTTTGTGACCCAAAAAAAAACAAGACCAGGTCTTATTTTCAGGGAAACACAGTAGAAGGAGGAAGGAGTTTTAGGTATGTTCTCCACTTTGAGTTATTTAGAAAAATAATCAAGGCAACATTTTTTAAAAATTTAAAAACTGCACAGTTTGTTATCAGTCTCAAAGCAGACACGCTAAGTTTTTTTTTACCCATTTAAATTGTTGCCAGTTCTTTGGTGTAATTTTACAACTATAAAGTGGGGGGAGGGGAGCACTCACGTAGAATTCAGATAAGAATTTAATAAATTAACTCTTTTCCCAGATGCATAATAGGTTTGAAAATTACTGAACTTGTCCTATGTTAAAACTGATGATAAAGTCTTGAATCATCACCATAATTATCACCTTCAATTGTGATAATTTTCCAATAGCCCTGATATGGTTCAAGAGATAACATGGAAACCCAGTGTATTGGGCTCAACATGGTTCTCTATGATTTAAATTAAAAGCATAATAAGCATATTATGTAATATGTAGTTTTTAAAAGTTTCATGCTGATATATAATCCCAGACAATAATACAGTGTCCTAATGAATTACAAATCCCACCCTGTTTCTGTTTTCCAAGAATTAACCAATCTGATTGTTGATAGAAAATACATATGAATAATTCACTGCTACAACCAGGTATAGTTTTTTCTTTCCCATATTGTAATTTTCTCTACAATACTCTACAAAGAATGTATTCATAATTTTGGCATGCTGACAGATTCCACAAACTAGAGAATTTGTTTCGAAGAACCCTTGCATTCTTGTTGAGGCATGTTGACAATAATTGTCAAGGAATGTTGGCAATCCTATGCATTTTACACAAAATATGGTAATAGTAACAGAACTTCAACCATAACAGTTAATGTTTCAGGTCTCAAAATACAACTCTAGCAGTTAAACTATCAGAATGATATTGGATTGAGGTCTCCTAACAATAAAAGGAAGAACTGCCCCACTTCTCTGACATCTGAGTATTACAGTTGTGCAGCATTTTGGATTAGATTCCAGAAAGGTGCTTTGGATTAGTGCATAGGGGCACCTTTGGACTGTGCAAACTTTGTATTGGTCTGCAGCTCTTTAAAGAAGCCACTCCTTTTCCTAAGATCATGCAGTGGCTATAAAAGGCAGCTGCATGAGCCTGAAAAAAAAGTTCAACTGCTTTAAACAGCTAAAGGTATGACATTCATGGTCTAAAATAGGTTTGGGGTTGTTGTTTTTTCAACCCAAAGTAGTCCACAGCCTTAGCAATTATAACCTAATTCACTGAATTGTGGTTTATGACCCAAAATAGTATGTGGATAACTGAAATCAACTTGCTGCTTGGTTTGAATGCTCGGATCATTTAAAGCAGGGGTATCAAACCTGTGGCCCGCAGGCTGGATGCATCGACAGAGGAATGCTGTTGATATAATTTACTTGGACTTGATAAAGTAGACCATAACCTACTACTAGAAAAAGTAGAAAATTGTGGGTTAGATAGCAACACCACCAGGTAGATTCGAAACTGGCTGACCAACCGTACTCAACGTGTAGTGCTCAATGGAACTGCATCTACATGGAGGGAAGTATGCAGTGGAGTACCCCAAGGCTCTGTTTT
>JANHFT010000647.1:11611-36122 GCA_032467955.1 Pseudoxenodon macrops | reverse complement strand
GCTGACCAGACTAAGGACGCTAGCCAGATGAATACCTGGTAGGCAGATTTTTTTCTCTATTTTCCTCCCCAAAAACTCAGGTGCGTCTTATACTCCGAAAAATACGGTATATTTACTGGTATATCCCTGTGCATGCTAGAGACATGTAACTTTTAATTTAGCATGATGGATAACTGGTATGAATGGAAAGCTAGTATATGGTTGCATCTCATGGAGAGGTGCCAGTGTTACTCTGCCAAGGAGGTGAGATGAACATAAGGGGTGAGTTAGTCTTGAAAATAATTCAACATTAAATTTCCTACTTAGCATTCCCCTCATCATCTTAAATTTCTTAGACCAAGTTAAGGTGAGTGCTCACAAATACCCCTGAGGTTGAACTGAATACTGAGGTTGATAGGTTCGCCCTAGAAAGAAGTCATACTGCATGCATCCTGTGGGCCTTGGCATCTGATTCACCATGTTGATCCTTAAGAAGGATCGGAGTGGATGTAATTGCATGACTTTTGAATGTTGCCGACATTCTCTTTTGTTCAAATAAGAATGTTATTGCATTACTATGTTGACAATAAAACCAATATAAATTGTTTTCCCTTTGCAGCTTTTATACACTACCATTCTAGTATCGTGTTATATAATATATTTCATGAAATTTTTGGGTTCTCCTGAAGCAACCAAGAAATCATTTCCTATTATTAGAATGGTATCTTTTTTGCCTGCTTTGGGACAAAATGAGGTAAGTCCAACAACTTTTAAAAAAAATCAGATAACTTCTTGGCACAAGATATTTGTTGTTCATGGGTAGCCAAATTGTCCTAATAAATTCTTAGTTTAAGTATCATATATTTACCAGTTAGCTGTTAATCAGTTTTAGTTTCACAGTCATTTTTCAGAGAAAATACCTGGAACTTTGTCTGATTAATGAGCCATAATAACTGCTTAATAACTGCAAGATGTAACCCTATCAGCAAAAATATTTCAATGATTTCTCTGAACTTAGATTTATTTTTTTAAATATGTTTCTAGTGGCTTGTTAGTTTAAATCCATAATGTATTCTCAATTATAAAAGAGTGTAACCAATTTGTATACTTAAATTAATATTCTGATTATAAAACAGGTATTTTTTGCATAACCCCACATTATGCTTTGTATTTAAAGTTATACAAATATCATATACAAGGTGACTTACATGAATTCAAAATGGTGACTTATCTAGTGTATAATGTGCTCAACAAACTGCAGGATAGATATATTAAATTCAAACAGAATTAAGAAACCTATGATTAAAAGAAATGAAGTCCATTGTTTTAATATTGGTGTCACTAAAATCATTAGGGTGAAAACTGTTCTTTTGATTTTAATGAAACCTGACACTGGACAAAACTGCTAAAATTATTCTGAAATGTTTCAGAGAAGAAAAGATTAGGGTTGCTGTAAATTATTGAGCAAAATACATTTTTAACCATTTTGATATTAGATTTAAACTTCATTTAGTGGATTTTTATTTATGTAAGCAAATCTTTAGATCCAGAGATGATTGTACCTTTTAGGAACAATAAATATGTTATATTGTACAGAAAATGGCTTTTGCGAATAGCTGTGCTAGCTCAGTGATCTTGTATGCAGATCATTTTTCAGAAAAGTGTTAGAAAACCTTTAGCCCAAAGACAGTTTCTTTTACTATGGAAATATATAGTTAATTCTAATATGAGAACATCTGAGTAAGCTAAAATGACTGCATTTTAATCTTCTGGTGAACAGTTCAGATGTTATATAATAGATGACATTTCTATGAGCTGCATATTAAAATGTAGCTCTAAAAATGAAGAGTCTTCCACATTAACACTTTCAGAAAATATAACAGAAACTAGACCAGGAAAAGGCGTGTAGGTGTGCATTTTTATTTAATTAAGACCTTATCTTAATTAAATATAGTGTTTTGATTAAATAGGTTTTCTTTTTTCACTGGTATATCATAGTACAGTAAATTGAATCAAGCTTGACCCTCAGTGACTTCCTGGATCCATCCATGGAGTTTTCGTGGAAAAGTGGAATGGAGGTGCTTGCCATTACTTTCTTCCAGGATTTCTTTTTAGCCTTCTTAGCCCTGGCCTGTCATCTTAAGTATTAACTGGCGCCAACTCTGCTGTTTTTAAATCCAGACGAAATGGGACAGGGTATTTAATTAATTATTTGTATATATTCCAGGATATTGTTAACTGGAAGGAAGCAAGGCTGACTTGGAGTTTCTTTAAGCAGTCGTTCCTAAAACAGGTTTTAACAGAAGGTGAGTACGAAACTTTCTTCAACTTGAACTTTTTTATTCTCAGTCCCCTTCTGCCAACAATAGCAATAAGAATGTCGTTGATTGCCATTTCCTCATTTTTAGAATTGTTGGAATGGGTTCAGGCTAAAGAGCAATTGAGAAGAAACATGCTGATTTCATGAGATTGTTTTAATATACGTTTAGTCTTTGTTCATTGCAAAATGGAAGGTACTGGATTATTTGATAAATCTTTTGAGAATCTTTGGGAAATACTTGCCTACTATTTCAGCTTGTAGCCCTTCACCAATCTCTCAACAATGACTCTATGGTGCACAGGGTTAAAATGAAACCAAATGAAAAATAAAAATAAGGAAAGTAATGGAGGCTGAGGACAAACCAGCTTCAATCATAAGGAAGACAAACTTAGTGATGGGCACATCTAGCTTACAGACCATCTGAGGCAGTTCCATGTAAAGTCTGTTGCAATGGTCCATTCAGGAGATACTAAGGCATGAATGACTATGAGCAAGGTTCCTGATCCAGGAAAATATGCTGTTGGATTAGCTGTTACCTACACTTTGAATAAGAGTTGCAAGTTCAGGAGGACCCAAAATTTGCACATAGTTCTGATTAGACAGTGCTACCCCATCAAGAACTAAAAATGGAAATCATCACAGCCAAAAGCTCTAAAATCCAAAGCCACTAGGATTGAACTGAACCCGTTCTTCCCTATTCAGATTCCCTTAGCTTCCAGGCACGAAGAATTAATCCCATCACTTGCTTATCCTGGAATAGAGATACATAACTGAGAATTATCAACATATTGATGATAACTCTCATTGTAGTGTTTGCAAACTATCTTGCTCAGCTGCTTCATGTAGATGTTGAATATTAAACGGGGAAAGCCCAGAGAGACCCAAAGAGAAGGGAGCTTGGAATAGATCTCTCCCCTCCGTCAACACTAACTGCAACTGGTTCTGAAATAAGGAGCAGAACCACTACAATGCTGTGTTCTTTTACTCCAACCCAAGAATGGTTTCAAGGTCCAAAAGTATACCATCAGTAATGGTATTGCAGGCCATTGAGAGGTCAAGAGAGTAAGGGTGGACACATATGCTCCAACCAGAGATCTTTCAGAAGGACAATCAATGTTGTCTTGGGTCCATGCCCTGGTCTGAAACCTGACTTAAAAGGATCCAGATAATCTGCTTCCTCCAGGGCATGTCTCTCCCATCAACCTTTCCTAAAAGGGGAAACATGAACATTGTCAAGATAAGATAGAGTAGGGTAGGGTAAGGTGAGGTAAGATAAGATAAGGCAACCTTTATTGTCACTTCTTCTTTCTGTTAATACACTGTGTGTTTGGATTCAAAGAAAGTATCTTAGGCAGAGTAGACCACTGGCTTCTTAACCCTGAGCAGGATCACCCTTTAAGAAAGAATCACTCATTTGAAATATTTATTCTATAGGTGAAAGATATGTGATGACTTTCCTGAATGTATTAAATTTTGGAGACCAAGGTAGGAAAGACTTTTTAACAAAATGTACATGCGTGGAAGAAATATATATTAGCATCTTTTGGTGATAAATATAATAAAGGTTTGAGGTATTTCATTGGTGTGTTATCTAATATCAGATAATCTGATTACGAGGCTAAGATTACAAAGTATAATTTGTTAGATTACAAATTGAGGTGTGCACTCAATTTTAAAATCAAATTTTGGACTGCCCAGAGGCAATTGGAGCACCTCTGTGCAATTCTCCATAGTAACTGTATTTTTTCTCTTCAATGATATTCTGATATTAAAATGTGGAATTTATGTATGTATGTATTTATTTATTTATCACTCACTCATCTTGTATCCATTGACTCTGGGCAGCTTTCAACATGAAAAACATTAAAAAACATCAATTTTAAAACAACAGATAAATCATTATTGTCCAAACAAAACAAATCTTGGTACAAAATGGCTTATTAATTAACATAGGTGCCTAAAATTTACAGTATCACTTTTAACTTTTTGGATCTTGGAACTGAGTTCCCCATTGGAATCCCTTTGGCAGAGGCATTTAGAAATGCCACACTCATTTGGACAGTCAAAAGCCTCACATTGTTATAATGCTTTAGACCACGGGTGTCAAACTCGCCGCATCACATTGCCATTATGTGACGTTTCGCGATATTTTTCTCATTCATGGACCTGGGGTGGGCGTGGCCTGTGCGTGACACATCCGGCTTGCGGGCTGCCAGTTTGACACCCCTGCTTTAGACTGTCAGACCTGGGAGTAAAAAGGTATCTCTTTTTTTTCTTTTTTGTTGGAGCGGGGGGGGGGATAATTTAAAATGAACTAACAGGGAAGTGTCAAACCCCAATGCATGCATCATTCAAGTTGCCTGCAATTAGTACTGGAATATCTGGATATAAATATAGCAAATTAATATAGTTATCAAGAAGGTCTGTTAATGTCATATATTTACAAAAACGAGGTATCTGTTATTAATCATAATAGTACAAGACTTACATTGAAAGAAAAAGGCTAAGGCCATGCTAGGATATGGCTTTAATGTAATCACGGGGATATCAAATTTAGTGGGAGCAATTATTGTATTTTCAGCTTCATGTGGGGTTTATACCTATTGTTTATACCGGGTGAGACTCTAAGAGCAGAGTGAGCATATCCAGGTAAAAATAGATCATGCATAACTCAGGTTACTTGGAAAAAGAAAATGTGAAAAACAGTAATGTAATGTAATTCCAGAGGGTTCCTCATTTATCATCTAGCTATGTTCCAGGAGAGGATGGAAATTAAATTATAATCATGGAGGAATCAGTATTAGGGATCTCAATTGATAACCTGAGCAAACCATCTGGGGGAGATAGTGGGATGCAAACATCCCTAACTATTGATTGGTTTTCCTGTGGAATCTTCTGTGAATGCAGGTGAATATGAGGGAGGAGTTTGTTTTCAAAAAGAAAGAAAGAGAGAAAGAGAGAGAGAGAGAAAGAAAGAAAGAAAGGGTAAGAAAGAGAGAGAGAGAAAGAAATGGAGAGAGAGAGAGAGAGAGAGAGAGAGAGAGAGAGAGAGAGAGAGAGAGAGAGAGAGAGAGCCTAGGCATAGGCCCAACTAGGGGACAATATGACTGCAGACCTTAACATCCCTGGGGAATGGCTGTCAATAAAAGAGGTATTGGTACTTCTGTAGAGAAATCAGAATTGTGAGGAGTCAAGGAGTCAAATTCAGTATGAATTTATGAATAGATTGTAGCAGTTTCTAATTGTCTCCTAGTGATGCCATATGTAAACTTCAGTCATGCAGTAAACTAATTCTAAGTGTATACTTTCTCTTAATGATAATGACATATCTGATTCCATGTTAATGAAAGAACGAAATAATACCGTATATGCTGCATTGGATAAGTTGAGATAGCTGACTTTCTAACATAGTAATATGCTGGTCTTTATTTGTCAATGAGATCCCAGAGCATTGAATTATAAGGATTTAAGTCTAACACATCTGGAAAACATCAGATTGAAGATTTCTACAATAGTTCAATGAATGTGAAACAAATGCAAGGTCTTAGTCTTTTAAAAATTCTGCACTTTGAAAAGGGATAGTTTATTTTTCTTGGAACTGAAAATGATTTTCCATTTGTATGAAATAAGTTTGCTACAGAAATAATTGTTTACTCATTAGTGTGAATAGAGTAGATTTCTCTATTAGGTTGATTGTTGTTATAGAAATAAATATATTATTTTTAAATTGTTATATTGGCTGTCTGGGTTTAAAGTGTTATTCAAATAATTTATCTGGAACCTTGTAGAATGTTATTTATAATACTTATAATACTTTTAATCTTAATAGAAACTTGTTTTTAGATAGAGACTAATTTATATTGTGAACAGACATTAAGTTAATGATAAACATATTAACTTTATTTTTCTCCTCTTTTCCAAAGGTGTATATGATATTATAAACAACCTTGGTTCTTTGACAGCTAGGTTCATATTTTTGCCAATAGAAGAGAGTTTTTATGTATACTTTGCTAAAGTTCTAGAACGTGGGAAAGATACTAAGTTGCAAAAACAGGTAGGTTTAGTCTTATCATTCGTTAATTTAACATGCTGTAGAAATAAAAAGGATGAAAGTATTGATTAATGTTTTCTAAAGCATTAATACATGTTTTCACTAGAAAGAGAGAGGAAAACTGATGGATGTATTTAAGCATGGAATACAGAATGTATGTAGGATTTTTTCTTCTCATGATATAAAACCGAACAGAAAGCTATTTGGTGAAATTGAATGGTGAGAAAATGAGGACGGCTAAAAGGAAAAGAATGCATTTGTTGCCTTTTACAAATTGCTCTCTGAAGTTAATGGAAGGTCTAAAGGGGGATAAGTGTATGGATGATATGGCCTCAGAGTCAGTTTCCTCCACCATTAGTCCCTGGGAACAGCAACTGGAGGATGTTGAAGTCTTCTCAGAATTTGTTTTTTGGGCTGATTTCAGAACACAGTGCTGGTCTTCTGTCCTTCCAAGAGGCTTCTTTGTATGTTAATTAGTTCTAAAGTACTTTACAGAACTAAGTAAGAAAAATCTTGATGTATCATGGTTTTAAAAAAATGTTAAAGGGAACAAATTGTCTTATAAGCGATGTGTGTACAAATAAATGTATATGTACAGAATATATATACATACACCATATAAGATGCACCTTAGTTTTTTGGGAAGAAAATAGGGGAAAGAAATCTGCCTACCAGGTATTCATCTGGCTCGCGTCCTTAGTCTGGTCAGCTTTAGCACATTATTTTATCCCCTGGTTAGGTCTGGAAAAAAAAGGTTCTTCAGAGGGAGTAGCAATGAAAAAAGCCTGCAAAGACTTAGGGCTGAAAAAAAAGGTTTTTCGGCACCCACCCAAATAGGGCAAATATATCCATGTTCAAATAGCATATAATGCAAGATGTCCTGAGCATGTATGAACTGGCCATCTTTTTTAGGCCTCAGTCCCAGACATGATAGTGGACATTAAGATCTTTTATTTCTATTTCCACTTCCATCTACAATGGAAGTGGAAAGAGACTGGGTTGGCAGCACTGCAAAGTCAGGAGATTGTGTGCAACCTGCCAATTTCTTTTCTTTTTCTAGAGTGAAGATAAAAACTAAAACACCCATGGATTTTGTACACAGAGATAACCTCTTATGATTAGCTGGCTGGATCCAATGACCCAATTTTGGAGTTTGTGTGAGATGTTATCTTTTCCTTGTAACTAAATTAACACTATTGTGAGAAGCAGATGTCGTGTATTTGGAGAATTTCATTTTAATCCCAGAGGTTAGCAAATTCATTATTTAAATTAATATTGGGGTGGTGGTGGTGGCAATAACATGTGAGAATAAACTTTAAAAAGCAAAGTAACATCTGCCAACTTTATGGAAAGGAAATGGGTGTTAGAATAAATCCTGGTATTATAAGTGTAGATACCAAAGTGTCTTATTTCTGTTTTCATCTTTTAACTGAAAAGACAACCCCCAAAAAAAACCTTCCGAAAGAAATATCCTTGTTATGCTTCATTTTTGCTTCCTACCTGTGAACATTTGGTGAGCTTCTGACTGTATTCCTTTTCAATCTGCTTCAACTTGCCGTTGGCCTGAAAGACACAAACAAAAAGGGAAACCAGATTATCTCAGATGAAGAACGTGTACAGACATTTTGCCACTGACCTCTGTTGCCTGGCACTTCGTCTGCATGCCTATCACTAAGCAGCTGGGAGCTTTGCCAATTCCAACGCCCTTTTGTGGCAGCCAAAAAAACCCTAGGGCTTGCCTTTGATCTAGGGCCAGCTATTCATCACTTGAAAGAGAGGGAGGGGGGAAAGGGAGGAGAATAGTACTGCTGCTGCCAATTATTAGAAAAACATAAAGGCCTCTGTGGATTTTTTTTTTTTTAAGTTTGGGGGGGAAAGGGAGAGGGAGTTTATCTGGATGACCTCATCTCAGTAAGAAGAAAAAAGGGAAGGGAAGGGGAAAAAAGTCACCAGCTCCACTGGGGGCTGGGAGGATATAATGTGACAGATACTCTATGATATTGTGTGCCAACTGATGCCTGCTAGTTCCTTCTAAATATTCCCACATACTTTCTTGACTAAAAATTGGCTTCCATTAACTCAAATTCCACTATGCTATGGAATCATTTGAGTTTATTTTGAGCCAACACCCTCTTCTTCTCACTTTTTAGCTTCTCTTTTTCTTCTTATTCAAAGGTAAGAAGAAAAGCAATCTAGAAATAGGGATTCTTTGTTGATTTGACACCACATGCAGCTCCAAGAGCAGGATTTCTAAAGCTATCTCAACACATGCCCCCAAACTTCCGAAGAAATGTTTACCTAGATTTCTCTATTGACTTAAAACATTTAAGAATAGATAACTCTTCTCCTTAATTATGAACCAATGAATCTGCTCTGTTCATATGTTTCTAGACACGAGACGCAAAGTACTATTTTCTAAAAATACATACAGATAATTTGGCACATTGGAAATGGGACAATAGCTCTGATGAACATGCTTCCCTGTTCTTTTATTGAGCAGGGAAATATGTAGCACACCAGGCATGGACAATCACTGCACCCTTGTGCAATATTTTTCTTTGTAAGAGGAAGCAAGCAACTTTGGACAACACCCATTTATTAAGAAAAGTGTAAGACAAAACTAGTCAGTCAAGCCATTGACTTTGCAGCTGAACCAGTGGTCAAATTAAATTCTGTAGCTATAAATTGGAATTAGGTCTTCTAGTCTAATACAAAAATATTTACCAAGTATCAACAGGGAATTACATCAATATAGAAATGTCAAAGTGTGGGTACAGCAGACTAAAAGTAGTCCTCGACTTATGACCAAATTGAGTCCAAAATTCCCATTGCTAGGCAGGGCAGTTGTTACGTGAGTGTTGGCCCACTTTACAACCTTTCTTGCCACAGTTGTTCATTGAATCACTGCAGTTATGAAATTAGTAGCATGGTTGTTAAATGAATCTCGCTTCCCCATTAAATTTCCTGGTCAGAAAGTCACGAAGTTGATCACATGATCCCGAGACACTGCAATGATCATAAATATGAGCCAGTTGCCAACTGTCCAAATTTTGTTCAGATGACCATGAGGATGCTGCAACAGTTGTAAGTGTGAAAAATGGTCATAAATCACTTTTTTCAGTGCTGTTGTAACTTCAGACTTCAAATGGTTGTAAGTTGAGGATTAACTGTATCAGCTAATGACCAAAGACTGCAGGAAGGGTATCAATGTCATGTTATTTTATTTTATTTGCCGAATTATATGGCTGCCTAGTTCATAATGGTTCTAGGTAGCATAAAACCGTCTTTTTGTGTGTGTTTAATATCCAATCTTTATTACTTTTGTAAATAACTCAAGGCAGGGAACATACCTAATACTCTTTTCTCCCCTTGTTTTCCCCACAGCAAAAACTCTTAAGGCAGGATTAGAACTCACAGTCTCTTGATTTCTAACCTGTTGCCTTAACCACTATACCAAACTGACCTAAAAACCAAAATAAAACAAAAATAGCCTCCCCCCCAGTTGCAAGACCAAACAGTTTCTCAGCTCAACCCCCATCCTAGTTCAATGCCTTCTGCCTTCTGTAGGGTTAAAGGACATAGATCCATTGGATCTTAGCTGGGAGGCTGTTTCAAAGGGCTGGGGTGGCCACTGAGAAGTCTTGCCCATCAGGTGGCATTTAAGGGAGCAGATCTGGAACTTGCCCACCCTATCTAATGTAATAGGACAGGCAGATACTCTCGTGGTCTTGCAAATAACTTGGCCGGCTGCCATATAAAGCTTTCAAGGTTATGAATGAATTTAATTAATTGATTAATATATTAAATTTAGAGACCACCCATCTCACTGAGCGGTTCTGAGAAGCATTCAATGAAAAACATAAAAACCATATTAAAATATTATAGTATCAATAAAAGGAGACAATTAAAGCAAGGATAGAATAATTAAAGCCAATTATTGCACCCAGAAAGCAACTGGGAGACAGTGTAGCACAAGGGTGTTAAACTCAGGTCGTCATGCGATGTATTGGGACTTTCCCCCCCCCTTCCCTAAACCAGGCGTAGGCATGGCCAGCGCATGACACATCTGGTCCATGGGCCGGGAGTATGACAGCCCTGGTGTAGCACATCATAGCAACACTGTAACTCAACTGAACCATGGGGCACCCAAAACCTGCGTGTGCTTCTGTATTCTGGACCACTGCAGCTTCTTGGGCTGTCAGTTGTAAATCCACTTTCAATACCATTTCTACCTTGTCATATAAAATTCGTCCCACATTCCACATTTCTTTTGGACACAATCTATCATAAGAAAGAGACATCATTATTGACACTGTTGACATTGTGACTACTATTTTCTGATTCCATTTCTCGAAAGTTTCCTTCAGCACATTTAGTCTCATAACCAGACATCCTGTAGGCTTGCATATATTTCCTCTATCTAAAAACAACCCTTTAGTGTACACATTTTGAAATCATGAATTTATTTAACTCCTGCCTTTATTTTTATCAATAACTCAAGGTGGTGAACACACACAATACTCCTTCCTCCTCCTACTTTCCCTACAACAATAACCCTGTGAAGTGAGGCGGGCAGAGAGAGAGAGTGACCGGTCCAAAGTCATTCAGCCAACTTTCATATCTAAGGTGGGCCTAGAATTGAGAATCTCTTGGCTTCTAACTTAGTGCCTTAACTATTAGATCAAACTAGCTCTGCATTATTTATCCATCTTATAAAAACCAAAAGAGGATTGATTTCCCATGAGAACCTGTTCATAGTTTATAATTTATTCCTAAAATGTATCATAAAAGTTTCAATATTCCAATTTTATCTTGGCCTTTTAGTTTGTTTATCACTTTCTAAGATCAAAATCTTATTCAGCTTTTTACTGTTTATTACAGATTTTTAAAGCACTTAAGCTTATAACTAAAAGTTTTCTTTCATTCAGGATTAAAGGCAGACTCACCCAGCATTTTCAAATTCGTCATTTTGAAGGTCTCTATTAACTTAGTACAGTGTTTCTCAACCTTGGCAATTTTAAGATGTTTGGACTTCTAGTTGGACTCCTAGTAGTTAATGAACAATTTTCAAAAGTGATTACAAAGTGGGGCTTGCAAGCTTAGTGTCCTTTAAAAGTCTTCACCATATATGTGAGCAAGATGACTAATCTTGTCATCTCCAATAATTCAAACTTGCCAAAAATCACTGGTGTTTCCTTGTAGGGAGCAGCCAAAGGGAGCATATGTGGGCAATCTCCCATCCTCTTAATCCAGAAAGTTTCCAAGGAAATAGTCTGCTGACCAGTTCCTTAGTCTTTGCAACAATTGTCAGCTCTGCTTTCCTAGATATACCTTCAATTTGCCATAACTCCCCCGAAAGTCTCAGTGGTACTAAAACATGATCTGTTCTTCACTCAAGTCTTGAGACCACATAGAGAGAAACCAACTGAACAAATGAGTCAAAAACATTATGCCTGTTCATTGATTTATTGAGGAAACAATCCAATACTACATATAAATGGAATAAAGAAATCTCTGGGTGGCAAAAATTATGTGGACTTTTGCTTTCAATTACCGTTGGGTCCTCCTTGGGCATCAATTAAAATAAAAAGGTAGCAGGTGATTTCTAATTTTGAATAAACTTTAACAATGATACATACTGATATTAGCTGACATTAGCATGTGTAAGTAAATTCATCTATGAAGCAAGCATAGATTGTTCAAGCAATCTACACTTGAATTGGCAACTTTTTCTGATTGATTAGGATTTTAAAAATATTTTTGAGGGATATATGAAGTGTGCTAAGTGATGCAGTGACATTATCATGGCAGAGAGGGGAGAATTACTGGCCTTTCAGTGTAATTTCTCATCTGAATTATTAACAGAAATTGATTTGGTCACTCTGATGGACAAACTGATCATGTCAAAAGCTGGACATGATTATTCTACTTATTTTGTTCATAGATTTTAATGCTACCAGTTAAAATTTCTTTTTCTTTTTAAAAAAGTTTCTGGGTTTTTATTTTAAATATATACATCAACATCAACATATGAACAGTGCGGCATCTGGCTATATCATACATTTTGGGACAAGTGGCAATAATGATATTAATAATATTTATTACATTATTCAAACTTATGAAATCTTAGTATTAATATACATGTTTGTTTATAGTAGTTATTCAATATTTCAATGTTCCATTTTAATGTCAATCACAGTATAATTTCAGCTTATATCAGTAATGCAATCTTTTAACCTCTAATTTTTCCGTCTAGTTATTGCTCTTATTCTATTCTATTCCCCCTATTTCTTATTTCTATCTATTCTGGCTACTAGTCAGGCCATCATTGCTAATACACGTTATATTAAGATATAGTCCTTTATTCTTTAATTATTCAATGTTTCAATGCACCATTCTAGGGCCAATCATCTTATTATTTAAATATATTTAATATCATCATCTTTCAACCTCTAATCTTTCCATGTAGCTATTAATTTATTTAAGAATGTGTATTCTTATTTCTACCTCTATTCTAGTTTTTAATCAGGCCATCATTATGCAAAAAAAAAAAAAAGAATGAAAAAATATTTCCTTTCTATCTATCATCTCTTGCCCGTTTTAATACTTCCATTCTTATTTGCTTTTTGACTTGCTCTCTTGGATCTTTATCTCGATCTCTTGGATCTTTATCTCGATCTACATCTGTGTCTTCACTATTCAGTCTAAACATTTCTCTCATCTCTATCCTCCTATGCTGCCCAGCCTCCAGAGTATCCACCCAGACCTCTATCTCCCTTTCAAAAGTATTTTTCTGCTTATCCAATTTTATTTTAAAATCTCTCAAAGTACTTTCCCTTTGGTTTATTTAATCAATCATTATTATCTTTATTATCTTCTCCTTCTCATCTTCTTGCTTTATTTGCTGGTTTTTCTGTTCTGTTTTTTCCCTCCATTTTTTCTGTTGACTCCTCTCTTTCCTGGAATTTTTGGTCTTCATTCATTATTAGTTGCAGGGCATTTTCTATTTTCCCATTTATGCCATGCAATGGGTTCTTTATCTCCCTGTAATTCTTTGTCACAGTGTCCTTAATGCTTTGGAACATCAACCCCATTTATTTTGAGATTTCACTTATTTTCTCCTGATGGAGCATCTTGTCTTATTTTAGTAAGTCTCGCTTTTACTCAGTAGTCCAAATACAATATATTCAAGCCTAATGTTGCTCCTCAGGAAGTACAATACGCATAATTCTTTATATTCCAAGCTTATTAAATCCATTCCATTTAAATAGTCCAGGAAGTTTTCTAAACTTCAAAAGTCACTTTACTTTACTTAAAGAGTCTTCCTTATTCCCACAATTGAGTCTCCAGTAATCATAAAGTAAATAATTATAGAAAAATAAATATCAACACAATCCTTCAGATGGGTCTTGTCTATTTCTCTTATCACAAACTTTCCCAGGCTTGTAGGGATATGGTATATTTTTCATTCATCAGTAGGTTGCACCCTCAGCTTAGGTTTCAGTGTTGTGTCAAATTTAACAAGTTATTTAATCCAATTTTAATTCAATTTATAGAAGCAAAGTCAGTTATTCAAGTAGATAGTTCCAGCATTTTAAAATGCCTTTCTAAAACAACATCTCACCAGTTTGAAAGTCCAATCTTCTATGATTTAAAAAGTCTTTAGTTTTTCTTCCCTTAGTTCCTTTCTTTTGGGTCTAGAGTTTTTCTCTGTATAATTGTTCCTCACTTTAACAAACAGTTTAAAGAGTCTCTTTTTCCTGAATTTTCTCTTTTTTATTTTTAAAGTTGGGGCCTAAATAAAAAAGGAATCTTCTCACCCAGCTTCAGTTACTGTCCATCTATACCGCTCCTGCACTTTGTTGCCTTGCCTGTCCCAGCTTCATGGCAGCCATGATGGCTGCCTCTTCTCCTTGTGGATAAGAGGGAAGAGCCCTGAGTTGAGTGGAAGACTTGCAGTTCTTTGTTATCTATAGGGCATCCCTCTTTTCTTCACCACCTCTACAAGGTGGCTTTAGCTCCTTTTGGAGCCCTCCAATGGGGAGAACTCGGTGCAGGAGCATGGAGACCCACTCCTCCCATCCAATCTTGCTGTGACATCAGCTGGAAGTTCCCAGTTACAATATCTTCTTAAACTACGTTGTCCTTGAAAAACTATTATAAAAGTTCTGATACTTCCTGACAACTTTCCAAATGTGGTACTGAGAGACTAAAGTCCAGGGGTCCTCAAACCTTTTAAACAGGGGGCCAATTCATGGTCCCACAGACTGTTTGGGGGCAGGACCAGCTGGGTGGGTGTTGCTAGGTGGTCATGTTGGATAGGCAGGGCCAATTTCATAGTCCATTAAATAACACACACAAATTTGTGTGTAATTTGTTTTCTCCTGGGAGTGTTGCTGAACCTTGTTGAATTCCATTCCATTCCATCCTATTGCTATTCTATTCAATCCCATCCCATCCCTATTCCCATTCCATTCTCTCCTATTTCCTTTCCATTCCATTCTATTCGCATTGCATCTCAATCCGCTTTTGAAATATCCCTGGCCGCCCTGGAGCTTCCTCTGCATGTGCCGAACGTGCACAACAGGCTCAGGCAAAGGCCTTGTGTGTCTGGCAGGCGAATTGGACTGGGCAGGCATCGCTTGGAGCAGATGTGGCATGGAAGCCCCAAAACGGGGGCTCAGCAGCACTGATCTGCTAGCCAGCCAGCCCTTCCCTCCTCCCTCTCCAGTGGCAGAGATGGCTGTCCTTCAGGAGTGGGCAGCTGAGCAGGAGAAGGACAGGCAGCCAAGAGACAGCAGGGGGTGGAGGTGGGGGGGAAGAGAAGGCGGCTGTTGTGGTACCCACTCGTTAGGTCACTCATGTCTTGCTAGCCCCACTTTGCCAATAGGCATACGAGCCGCCCAGAATTTGGCTGCAACCCTCAGCTTGGAACCGAGATGTGGCCAGGGGGTGGGTGGGTTGCAAAGCAGAAGGCTGCCTTCAGTCCAGGGAAGGGACCACAGCCTCGGGGCTCCATCTGAAGGAGCTGCATCAGTCTGCCAGGCCTGCCCAGCTCGAAGGAGGCAAAGTGGCCAGCTAAAAAGGCCAAGTTGATAAATCATGCATAGGCCCTGCAGGCAAAAACCGGCCACTGCGAGTGGGGAAAGCCAGATTCCCATTGGAGCTCTGGCTTTCCAGGCCCAGCAGAGATTGTGGGGGAGGCACCCAATGTGGCCCAGATAGATTGCATTGACGGGCCATAGTTTGAGGATGCCTGATTTAGTCCATACACTTTGTATCTTATTTTCTATGGAGATCGATGTCTAGAGATTAGATCTATGGGATCATCATACTGATAAAGCTCTGGTTCCTTGTCCTCTTTCATTAGCTCCCAGGGGCTGCAAATTTTAGCAGCTGAAATCAGTGTTAGTGTGGTTATTATTATGTAAAGCATATTTTGAATTCAACAACTGTCAACTTTTAGGTTTGTAATATAGGACTGCTGAGTATGACCTGGACTGCCTTGCCTTGGCGCTGGTGGAGCCAAGGTATCAGGCAAAACTTCACTAGGAATTGCCTCATGAATTAATTTTGTTTCAAAAGATCTAACAAAAGGACAAAAGAAATGAATATTGTTTACACTTATGCCTGGAAGAAGTCATAATTAACATTGTAAGGATGGAAATATATACAAATGTTTGTCAAGTATGCAGTGTTTTGAACTTTATCTTATTTGCACAAATATTTAATTGTCATGAAATCTGAAAGGAGGACTATTTTAACATTCAGTTTCTTTGCATTAGGCTCTATGATTCATGTCTTTTTTCTCTTTTAAAATTAAAATAAATTAACTCGTGTAAATAATGAACTGCATAGTATGAGATGAATATTATTTTTTCTTTAAAATATTTTAAGTAAGATACCTAATTACTCTACCTCCTTAAAAGAAAAATGTAAAGTAACATTAAAAAAAATGTTCAGATTGCTGAAATGTCCACTTCCCTCTTTAACAAAAACTAATCAATTGAAATGCAAACAAGCCATAAATCAGAAATTCATTGCTGCACGTCCTTCTAAGATAAATTCTTTTGGCCAGCCCTGGTACATATAAAATCTACAGTTCTTAATGCCTAGATAAATTCCAAGTGTTGGGAAAGTAGCCAACAAAACATTCTCAATCAACAAGATTGATCCAAAGACATATTAATAACCCACTGGAATTTAGCCCCACGTGTGGCAATAGTGGTACATATCCAGACCATGTGAGTTTATATTTCAACTTCCAACTCATATCCACCATGATCCCCTTTATAAACATTCTCTTGGAATTAACACATGAAATTGAGCTTTATGTTGTATTAATCTCATTTTACGTATTTATTTCTGATTTTAAAATACAAAGGCTTCCATTTTAAATTCTTTAAGGTGGTCCTCCTGTGTTTCACAAAATACAACGTTCAAGTTCATTATTCCTAAATTTGCATCAATTATTAATGTTCATTTTGAAATCTTCCTTCTAAGCATAGGCATTTCAACTATCTCATTCAAAGTTTCTAACAATTGTGAAAGGCCACAACAGCATCAATTTCCAACAGAAAAAAATGATATGCTCCAAGTTGAATAAATTGTCAAGCGCCACTAAAGACAAATTAGACCTGTTTAGGTTCTACCAAAATTTTTAGAACAATTACATCAGAAGTAATTTTATTTAAAGTGATTGTGTTGCAAAAGATACTTTATCTTTGTAAAGTTTATAAACATGGGATTATGAGCTATTTTTAAATTGTAATTGTATTACAACCAATAATTTGAACCATTAACTGCAAGTAGTCCACAGATGGACAAGCAATTTAACATTTGTCCGGATTTCAGTGGGGTCAGATAATAATTTTCAAGATGAAACCAACTAACTGAATTCGGAAGTTCCTTCATCCAATCAATAACTAAATGTAAAATAAATAGTGAAAAATCTGAAAGTGTAGACATTTAAATCCATCTTTTCTCCAACAGGTAAATGTACTTTACAGATTGAAAAATAAGCGGGATACTCCTGCCTTGAAATCAGAATCTATATATTTCCTTGAATAAATGCATAAAAATAAGAATATTTATTTAAAAAAGAAATAAGGATTAGCTATAAGATGTATCTTATATCAGTGATGCCGAACCCATGGCATGCATGTAGTACACAGAGCCATATTTGAGGGCACGTGAGGCATTGCCGTGTCAGCTCCAGCGCGCGCCAGCTAATTTTCGGCTTCCACTTTTGACCATTTTTCACCCTCCAGAGGCTTCAGGAGTTTTCAGGGAAGCCTCCAGAGGGTGAAAAACGCCCCAACGGGCAAACCAGAAGTTTGGGAACGGACTTCCGGTTTGCCTGTAGGGCCATTTTTTGTCCACTGGAGGCTTCAGGAAAGCCTTCTGAACCCACTGTAGGGTGAAAAACAGCCGCATTGTGGAGGCATGCGTGCATGCGCAGTGTGCGGGGGGGGGGGGTTGCCTGACAGGAGCACATTGCCATTTTTGGCCTGCAAGAAGAAAATGGTTAGCCATCACTGTTATGTAACCTTCCCATTTACAACAAAATTAAAACAATATGACAACACTATTATTATAAAAGTATTTTTTTACATTTTGAGGGGCAGGGGAAGCACTTAGAAAGAAGATTAATAATTTTTGTTTTCAAATCATTCATTTAATTTTATTTTTTTAAACTTGAATTTTAAAAATGTTCCACTTATTCAGTGAAAGTCTGATTCAGACACTATGTGCTTGCTAAAAATGTAGCTAATTTCAACCAGGCTAATGAACAAGACTTTTTGAGGCTGTTAAAAGTTGTGGCGAGATTTCTACATTTGTATTCTATCAGATGAAAAACTGCTACAGGTATATAGCAGGATTATATGCTGGCCTTCTACAAGGACTACATCCATATTGTAGGCTGCATTATATTCAGCCAAAGCTTTGGTGATAATAGTTTGGTGGAATAGATAAAAGGCTAAAAAATTTACTAAATACCTCTCCCCCCAAATAATGCAACAGATGCAATTCATTTCCAGTTCTATGGTATTTGTCCCTTTAAACAAAAACCTACATACTATTGCTGGTAAAAGCTTGTTATACTTCCTTAAAAAGATCCAGTCAGATCAGAAGTGATGATTAACAAGATACTTGTTGTCTTGTAAAAGGAACTTTTGAAGCATTCCTTTCCTCTTGTCTGACTCACTCAGCTGAGCTGTGGGCCATGCTTGTGACACTACAAACACTTGTACAGTGATCAGTTCTGACACCATAAACACTGAGTTGTGGTTTCCCTGAGTGAATGAGCTCTGCAGCTGGCTGCTATTTAAGAGAAAGTTTTCATTCCTAAATACCTTGATGAGTAGCCACGAGGAGAACGGAAATGACAAATGGGTTTGGTTTTGGCAAAAACATAATGGTTCATAGTTTGCGAGAGCAGCTGTTTCTAAAATATAGATCTGAAGTCTCCATAGGCATAAAAATCTTGGTCTTTATGATTCTGTCCTTAATTCACCCTATGTTGGCAGTTATTGCAGAATGCATGGCATGCAAGCTACTCATGCACTTTTTGCAAATGCTCCAGGAAGTTTAAAAAGAACCATCTCTCTAAGCTTCAGAGAGCAAAATCAATGGCAATGATTTTTGTAACAAGTGCAAATTTCAACCTGTCTTCATTTATCAACATCAAACTGTAAGTATCACAAAGATTTCACTGTGACTCATATATACAGTGGTACAAAGGGCAGCATAATGACTACTAATTTTATCCCATTGGGTTTTACTAGACGTTTTTGTATTCATCTCAAAAGCAAACACACACATACCCAATCACTAATATTACAATATTAGAAGTTGAGCTCATCCATTTATTAAATGCTGGGAAATTCAGCAACACATTTTTTTTTCTAAATTTGGGAGCAATGGAAAATAAAGTTTATATCTATGCTTTTTTTTCTTTGCTTGTTTTTTTAGGAGAGAAACAAAAATTCTGGGGGGAAATTAAAAATTAGAAAAAGTAAGTTTATTTATTTAACTTTTATATCCTTGCAATCTTCACAAACGTGAATTGGCTAATGTCCAACTAAAATTCATATTACCATTAACATTTTAACTGAATTGAATTAATTTGATATAGAATTAATTTGATATAGGAACCTACCCGACTCTAACAGACTCATCAGGATTAACATTACTACCACTAAAATATAAAAGGGACATAGGAAAATGAAAATGAATATGTTAGAGTCAGTCTTCAATGTTCTCTTAAAGAGATAGTTATTCTCTGGAACCATAGGAATGTGGAGACTATACAGATTTCAGAGGACAACATGTTCCTCAAGGACATGGTCATTATTAAATAAGCCTTTCTGAGTCCATTTATTCTTGATCTGTTAAGGGGTGGAAGGACCCAAAGTATCTGTCCATGTATTGCTCCAACAACATGGGGTAAATGCCTTCTGGAGGAGACAAGTCCCAAAAGATATAAACCATGTAGGCTTTATAGGTAAAGGCCACCATCTTTGATTTGTATCTGGAATAAACCTGGTAACCAAGGCAGTGCCTGTGGTATAGGTGAAAAACATCTGAAATAATTAATTCATGCAATTAATTCATTCCAGCATATGAACTGCTATATTTTGTATCAGTTTAAATGTTCAAGTAGTTTTCAATGACAGCCTCAAATTGCAATAATCCTGCTTTAAAGAAATAAAGACTATTTTATTTTACTTTTTTGTTTGTTTGTTTGGCTATTGCTAAGGTTTCCTGTTCTAAGAAAAGCCACAACTGACTTATTACCAAAGCGTGGCAAAGGTACCCCTTGCCATCTAGCTGCTGGTTTGTTCGTTTTTTTAACAGAAGCCATGACATCTCCCAGTAAACTACACTGGATACATAATGGCTATTTCCAGTTTGAGAAATTCACTGTTTCTCAGGACATGATGCCAGGAAAATAAATGGTGTGGCATTTATCACAAGAATCACAAGAATCTCATTTATCACAAGACCTCAGAATCATATCCCTACAACTGATGCAATGGAACCTCAAATAAAGTTTCGATGCCAGCATTGAAGAACTCTGAAGCAAGTATACCGAAAAAACTCCAGTCTGCATAGTGGATGATTTCAGTGCAAAAAGTGGCAGCCTTCAACTTTGACTCATGAATATCTGGTTCAAATAGCACAAGTGTCACTTATACTGTACATTTGGACCTCACCAAATCAACTGCATCACCATTAGATCCACTATGTTTAGATCATGAATTGTTGATGACTAAGAGCAGAGTCAAATTATGCAATATCAAAAAGAAAACATCACCAATTAAGTTTGGCATCACCCAAGTCTCTGCCATGCATGCAAGTGAGGTGAAAAATAGATTTGAACTGCTGGAAACTTCTGAAAAGATGGCCAAAGAGTTGTGGCAGGAAATTTAATTGACTATCATTGAAACAGCAGTTGAACACATACCATACAAGAACCTCAGAGAAAAAGTGCAAGTAGCTCTCAGATGAGTTCTTTCACATTTCTTATTCAACTGTATGTTGAAATGATCATGCGGAAGCTGGAACCTGAGGATTCAAAAATCAGGGTAAAGATTGGAGGAAGGAACATCCACAATCTTCAATAAGCTGATGACAAAACTTTCCTCTCAGAAACCAAAGAAGGCCTGAAACATCCGATCAAAAGGATTAGAGAAGAAAGAGAGAAATTGGCTTTCTTTCTGAACATCAAAAAGACTAAAGCTCATGACCACGGCAAGGAATGCAAATTTCAAAATAACAATTGATGGTGATATGATCAAATGTGTGCAAGAATTCAGTTTCCTAGAATTGCAGATTGATCAAAGCAGTCAATGCATTCCAGAAATAAAACACACTGGATCACACAGCAAAGATGAGCATGAGTAAGAGTATGAAAAAGCAAGGACCACATCCTGGCAACTAAATGCAGATTAGTCAACGCTACTGTGTTTCACACAGTGACCTACAGTTGTAAAAGTTGGACCATGAAAAAACTAGACAGAAAGAAAATCAACTTTTGAGCAATGGTGTTGGAAAAGGCTGCTGGACAGCAAAGATGACACACAAGCAAACAAAAAAACAAAAAAAACTAGAGTGTATAAAAAAAAAACCAGACATGTCACTGGAAGGCAAAACCACAAAATTCCGCCTTACTTATTTCAGCCATATCATGCACTCAAACCCATTGGAAAAGAGGCAGTTATGGCTGGAATGGTCTACGGTAAAAGGAAAGGAGGTAGCTAAAAACATGGTGGCTAGACACCACCAAGTCTGACACAAACTAAAGAGCTGTGACTTCATGTTGTTGTATACTATAGTGATAAGGAAGAAGGAGTAGTAGTAGTAGTAGTTGTTCACCTGCTTACTTTTTAAAATTTAGCATATATTATTCAGACAAGAATTATACATCTATTACTTGAGCTTCTATGCAGTATCTTTACAAATGAAGTAGGCTGAATTCTAAGGTATTTTTTCATTTCAATCTTTTAAGTTCAGAAATACTAACTAAACAAAAGAACTCGTCCACTCAGAAATTAAAACAGTGTAATGTGTTCTGGACCTTTCCCTATGCCGATCCTGCCACAGGTAGTCAACATATGTGATCAATGCCACCCCAGGGCTGTAACCAGTTCTGGATTTGATTGCCTTGCAATAAAAACTAAGTCAAATATGTGATTTCCCCCCTATGAATCAGACCAAAGATCACTGATTCCAATCAATGGTGGTTTGGAATTTCTGAGCTACCTAATCTCCATCCAGAGGTGCAGATTAAATTCCTCCAGGACTTCAAGCTTGGGGAATTTCACTGCCAGCCCAGCTATGGCTTTGGGCAACTTAGGTGGAAAAGTTACAGTGCAGGAGGAAGGTTGATACACAAGCACCAATGTCCTCTAATCTCTACAACAATTTCACAATTACCTCTGGAACAGTGTGCCCAGAAGACCATACGATTTCTCAGATGACAACGGCTACACCCTGCCTCAGTCCTGGTTTCATTGGTAGTGCTATGAGCAAATCCCTGCAAGGAACATTTCCAAGAGACACACCAGGCATGACCCAGGTTTTCATAATAAAGATCAGACTTCTCATCCAATCATATCTGATACAATATAAACAGAATTAGAATCCCAAGATTAACTGACATTTAAAGGCTAGAATGAGATTAGAAAGAATGGTTTATTTAAAAAAAATATCTTTGGCACAAGCAGGTTATGCTTGCAATAGAGCCTTCACTACAAGAACATGTGCTCATTTATCATAAGGCCTGTAATATCTTAACTATATCTGAAGGCTGCCAAGGGAAGGGATAAAGGAAAACAAAATATTAATGGATCCCTAAATCTAAATCAAGAGAGAGATAAGGAATAAAAATGGACATTCCTTTTAAGGGGTGGGTGGGTGGTATTCCTATACACTGAGTGGTGAGCGTGGGAATGATGCCAAAGTGGGGTCTGCGGAAATAAAGCAGGTATGGAATGGGGAAGTTTATGCAGAAGATATATGAGGAATTGCTAAATGGTTTTAGTTTGCGGGCCCAATAAGAGAGTTGTATGTTTATTGAAGGGTTCATGTGGTGAAAGGGTTGCTATTAGAGCTGGCATTCTGATTCCTAAGAGGAGGATGCCTATGGAGAGGAGAGATAATCTTAGGGGGGGGGGGGAGATGAAGGAGGAATGGTAAAATTATAGTAGAGATAGGCAAAGGGAAATATATGGACGGCTTTATGCTGGCTATTACAGGGAAAGGGGTAATTGGAAATTTAAAGCCATTCCTTTCTCCTAGCACTTCTACTTCACTTCTGGGCCCAGACTGCCAAACTGCTAACAGCCTTGGCCTAAGCCTTCTGCTAAATGCTAAGTCTCTAATAAATCTATCTTTATTCACGACTTAGTCCTGCAGGAAAGATCAGACCTGGCATGTATTACTGGATGGGAAGGATGAAGAGATGTCCATATCCAAGATCTGCTCTACTGGGTTTCAAGTGTTACAGGAACTGCAACTCCAACAAGAAAGGATATTAATAATTACCTGGGAGACATGGAACTTACTAGATGCTATATTCAGCAGGGTGGCTAGATATGAGGCACTATAAATGTGAAGCTGGGTTGGAGGGACAAGCAGGGATGGCACTGTTGCACCATTTACCCTCGTGCTTAGTGGCATTCTTATCTGAACCTCTTGATCTTAATTTAATATCTGAGAAAAAATTAATTTCTGTATCTAAATTCTTACGAATCTTATAACAATTCTTAAATAAGACAAGAAACAAAACAACAAAAGTATCTATAGATGCAAATTGCATGCACCCAAATTGAATTTATCGTGATTCTGGATGAATGGATTTTTCAATGGTTAAGATAAATAACAATGGGCTTAGATATAATTCTTAAAATGAGCTAAATAATTCCTCCATGGGATATTAGATGTGAATAATACGCATGACTTTTAATAAATATTTGACTATTATTTTCTTTGGTGCATTTTTCAAAGCCACGGCTTAAGCTAGGTAAGTAATTAAATAAAAAGTAGCTATATTTTAAAAACCACAATAGTAAAGTAGTATCACATGTTAATATTCCCTAATTAGCTGAGTAAAAATATAAGCAAGCTTTAGAAAGACTGGGAGGAAATTACAGAAAGACAACTTGCTCCAGGGAAGAAGCAACAGTTCTCTGAAGTACAGCAAAGAATTTCACATCAAAGAGCTTATGTAAATGAGTCTGCACTCTAAAATAATAATTAAAAACCTCTTTCTTACAATAGTCTCTTATTTAAAAAAATAAAGAAACAGCACTGAATAATTTCACTGGTGTCAAGAAATGACTTTATATACTATATTTGCCAAACTACCTTGGGGGGGAAAATGCAACCTTGTAATTAAAATTTAGAGATGGCTAGGTCAGAAGGGGCGTTGGTCTTACCTGATACGTTCCTTCTCGTTGATGTGGAGATAGCCTCCATGTATGGGTTAATCTCGTCTGATCAGCTGATTGGACTTGAGTCTATTAGAGTTGTAACATCCTGCCTCTGTTGCTAGGCAAGCCCGCTTTTGATGATGACGAAGTGACAGACCCGATGTGCCGGCAAAAAAACTTCCTCCACAAAAAACATCCTATGCTAAACAACACCAGACCTAG
>JANHFT010000647.1:0-10788 GCA_032467955.1 Pseudoxenodon macrops | reverse complement strand
CAACTCTAACAGACTCAAGTCCAATCAGCTGATCAGACGAGATTAACCCATACATGGAGGCTATCTCCACCTATCACGGAGAATAAAAATGGCTTCCAAGATTTCTAATTTCTGAAACAAAATTTCTGATATGAGACTAAAGGTTAGGCAATACAGGGATAGCCAACACCAACAATATCATATTTACTTTTTTTCTGCTGGTATTATTTGGGAAGCAAATTTCATATATTTACCTGAGTAAGGTCTACCGAATAAATATAGCATGGATAGGATAGGTCTGTTATATTTAAAAGCAAACTATAAGAATGGATTAAAATATATGACCTACCAATATGTTAGAATCTTTTGGAATATTTCAGCTTGTCAAATATAAACAATAATCACAGATAAAATGTTATTAGGAAAAAATGGCATTCTATCTATTGTATGATAGAAATCTAAACCCTTCTAAAAATATTTTTTTCCTTAGTTAAGTTATATGCAATTTTATTTCATTTTTTGTGAAACAACTATTGAAAAAACTTCTTCAATTTCAATTTTCACTAGCTATGCACAAAAATAATAAAATAAAAATTCAGACATTATTTGCTCCCAATATTTATAATACAGATAATCTCGATAGCAGGATTGGGACCTGAATTTCTGTTGCTAAGCAATGCAATTGTGAAGAGCTACCGGTACCACATCACTTGGCAAGGGCAATCCTTGTAGTCGCAGTTACCATTGTTAATTGAATTCCACAGTTCTTAAGCAAGGCAAGGGCCAGAAAGAGAACATGATGGTATGAGGGAGGGTCAAGGGTGCACAAGTATGTGAAAGGGTTTGTGAAAGCCACGGCATGGTCAAGGAGGGTGCATGAGAGTATGCGAGGTGCAGCACATGTCAGGGACAGTGCATGAGGATGCAAGGAGGTACACAAGGATGCAACAAGTGTGGAATGGATCAAGGTAGTATGTGAGGGTATATTAGAGGTGTGAGTCAGGAAGTTGGATTTGTAGCAAGCTGACAAACCATATCAATGAGTAGTCCTTAATGGCACTACACCCACATGGAGCGAAGTAAGCAGTGTGGTATCGCAAGGGTCCATCTTAGGCCCAGTATTCTTCAATATCTTCATAAATGACTTGGATGTGGGAATAGAAGGGGAACTCATCAAATTTGCAGATGACACTTAACTAGCGGGAATAGTCAACACCGCCGAAGACAAGCTCGGGATCCAAAAAGATCCAATAAAATGAATTTTAATGTGGAGAAAAGCAAAGTTTTACATTTAGGCAGCAAAAATCAAAGGCCGAAATACAGATTAGGCGAAACCTGGCTCAAAAACAATAACTATGAAAGAGATCTTGGATGTGGATGATCACTTGAATATGAGCCAGCAGTGTGCAGCAGCAGTCAAAAAAACTAATACAATCCTGAGTTATATAAATAGAGGCATAGAATCAAGATCATGTGAAGTATTAGTGCCGCTTTATAAAACCACACCCGGAATACAATTTTGGTCACCATAGTACAAAAAAGATGTTGAGACTTTGGAGAGCAACTAAGATGATCAAAGAGACTAAACCATATGGAGAACGGCTGCAGATTTTGGGTTTGGCTAGTCTAAAGAAAAGAAGAATTAGGGCTGAAATGATAGCAGTATTCCAATATTTGAGGGGCTGCCACAAAGAGGGGGTCAAATTATTCTCCAAAGCACCAGAGAGCAAGACAAGAAACAATGGTTGGAAACTAATTAGAGAGAGAAGCAACCTGGAATTAAGGAGAAACTTTGTAACAGTGAGGACAATTAACCAGTGGAACAGCTTGCCTACAGAAATTGTGGACACTCCATCACTGGAGGGTTTTAAGAAGAGATTAGACAGTCACTGAACTGAAATGGTATAGGTTCTCCTGCTTGAGCAGGGGGCTGGACTAGAAGACCTCCAAGGTCTCTTCCAGCTTCTATTCTATTCTATTCTATTCTACTCTACTCTGTTATGGACTAATAGTTTATATAAACATCACTTTCAAATAGCCACAATTTTACTAAATTCTGGCGTTAGTTTCAAGTATTCTGGTAGCAATGAGACAGAGAGCTGTTGTGATGTATGAAACGTACCATAACCCAAATTACTGATGCATTAAAAAAAAGGTCAGATTCTTGTGTAATACATGCAATACTGCAGAGCTTATGTCATAAACTAATAAATTATGACATAAGTTCAAACCCAGACCAGCTAATAAATGTAAAGTGACAAAATGTTACTATAGCCCTAAGATAAAATCAGTGTTATAATAAAACTGTGGATCAGCTGAAAAGCAAATTGTAAAGGTAACAATGGTTAAGGTTATGTGTGAATAATGCAAAGTAATGATTACATAGCTTTAATAAAACAAAAGCTTCAAACATCAATTAGTACCGGAAAGCATTACAGAACCAATGACTACCAGTATATAAGTTCAGCAAAACCCTAGCAAAGAAAAGAAAAAAAAAGGGCATATGTTCATTGGAAAAGACCGTGATGTTGGGAAGGGTTGAAGACAAAGGGAGAAAGGGATGGCAGAGTATGAGATGGTTAGATAATGTCATCAACACAATGAACAAGGGTATAGGCAGACTCCGGGAGACAGGGGAGGGCAAGGGGGCCTGGCGTGGTCTATGGATCACGAAGAGTCAGGCATGACTTGACGACTGAACAACAACTAATGTATCAATGTACATTACAATCTCTGAAAGTCTTAGGACACTTTGGTAGATTTCTCTGCTTTATTTATATGTATGTAGATCACCAAATGTGTTCACAGGTGCATATACAATTTGCCAGTACTGTCTGGAAAACTAAGCACTCCAAATTCACAGAATGGCAACAGTTTGCCCCTAAACAGATTTTCTACAAATTAAACATTCTTGCTGTGCGCAAATGTGATTGTGAAACTACTTTGATCTGAATGTTCAATATTTTTTTTTATGTAATCCATGACAAAATATAACATGATTTACTGTATCTGTATATGGCAGCCGAACAGTTGACAGGACTGAATAATTTAATGTAGGAAGGAAAAAAAAATTCTGGCATGAAAATATACAGATCATAATTGGGGTGCTTTAGTATCGTATTACAATGAAATATACGCAGGCTGATCACAAAGAGTTCAAAACAATTATAATTCTTTCTCACCCATTTACCAAAGGAGGTTTTTATTCTCTAACACATCCTCCAGCTGCAGCTGCAAGTCATTTCAGAACACTTTGAGCCCCCCCCCCAAGACTACAAATGATTAAAAGTATCAAAAACCTCTTGGTTTTTCAATCATTGCTTCTACATTCAAATTTTTACATTTCTCAAGTAAATTTAAGTACAATTTAGAATGACCATGTTTTAAATAAAGACTGCCCTATCAGTTACATATGATCTTGTACTTTAACTAGAAACCCCTGTACTCCAGCTGCCCCCAACCCTTTGGTTGCTAGACTGGTTCCTCATAGGGAGGTTTCTCCACAGACTGGGGGTGGGTGGTTTCACGCACTGCCTGGATCTGACATGTGCATGCATGGGGCTTCGCTCACTGGTGGCCAGGGTTCTTGGGGGCCATGGACTAGTGCCAGTGCATGGCCTGGGGTTTGGGGGTTCCTGCTGTAGTCCATTCAAATTGAGTTACTGAAATAACAATGTTTATCAAAACTGCTTAATAATTAAGAGGAAGCTAAATCAAGTTTATTTATAAGTATCTTTAGGAAGATAAACTGCTTCAACCAATTCTAAGCAGCATGTGCTCAAAGTTACAATATCAAGTTAAACAATAACAAATAATGGTACAGATAGTCCTCACTTAACCGGGACTGGAATTTTCCTTTCTTAGCAATGTGGTCATAAAGCACTACATCACATGATTGCATCACTTAGCGACAGCAATCCTGTCCATTGTCGTCGTTAAGCAACAATTGTGGCTGGTTAAGTAAATGTCACCCAGGTAGATGTACTACTGGCTATAGGAAGCTGCTGTGACATTGGTAGCACAGCTCCCAAATTGTGAACCCGTGACCATGGGGTCTTTAGGTTGGCTGAACTTTGCGGACTGATTGTTAAGTACCACTTGTTCAGTGTTATCATAGCTTCAAATAGTTGCTGGACAAGTGGTCATGAATCAAGGACTAACCTGTACTGTTCTGTTATATATCAAAGAACAACAAAGCCAAGCCAAAGCAAACCAACAGTCTTATTGCAGGAAAGAATTCAATCATATCAAACCCCAAAGGCGTTCGGGAATACCCAAGTCTTAATTTCTAAAATGTGCCAATCTTACCTCAGATAATATTCCCAAAATAAGAGAGGGTAACTTACAGAGAAGTTCCACCCTCTACTGATGACACTCCATTGAAGTAAGTAAGCAAAGGAACTCTTTTCCCCACACCTAATCTGATAGGAACAAACTATCTAGCCATTACAAAGATAATCTGGTCCTGAGTTATGTAGGGCTGTAAAGCCCCTGAATATAAATAATTAAGGCAGCGTTTATGTGATCCCATCCAGAACAAAAGATCACTGGCTTCAGTTGAATCCTCTTTTTCTGGGATTAAGCCCGAGTCTGTCCTTCCTCATCCAGATCACATACAGACTGTAAGCACTAGGAAAATACCTCAAATATATTTCTGATTGGTCCAGGGTTGAGTTATATTTGTTGGTATAATAATGCTCTGTGACCTCGTGCTGGAGGATGACCTTTCCCACTGGTTTCATGTAGATATTATATACAAGGACAGTAAGGTTAAGGCCTATAGCACCCTCATGGGAGGCCTAGAGGCCAACCCCCTCCCCTTCCCATTGACTAGAACTACATATGGAAGAACCGGAACAACTGCTGATCACATCCTATTATTTCCAGTCCATAAAGTAGTTCAGAAAAATGCCATGATCAGTGGTATCAGAAGCAGCTGAGAGGTGAAGAATAGCTAATGGGGTTATTCTCCTATCTCAGTCCTGCCATCGTTCATTCCCAAATTCAATCAATGTTGTCTTGGTTCCATATATGAAATCATACCGAAAAGGGTCCATACATACTATTTTATCCAGGCTCATTACCTTCTTAACAACATTCCCCCAAAGAGAAAGGTTGGACTAAGTGGAAATTCTTCAAAGAGCTGCTTGAGTGATAGCTTTTTGAGAAGAAAGCACACCAATCTTTCCCGAAAATGTATTTGTTACTACAAACAGTCTGAAAGTTATAGTTAATTATGAAATACATATAGCCAGATATTTGGGGGAAACCTAAAAGCCATAATTGGGCTAATGTTAGGACTAACCAAATAGGAGGATCTCCCAACAATCTAAAAGACTTATTTGGCCTGAAGTTTTACACATCAGTTCTGAGAGATGTATTTGTTATGCCTATTTAAAACTTCTAAGAAGCCTTTTAGTAAGAAGCATAAAATATGCTAAACTGCAGAAAATTTATATCTATATACTATATGCCAGTTTACTATGCTTTATTTAGAGGCAAAAAAGTAATATTAGAAAAAGAAATGTTGGAAACATAAAAAGAAAAAGGAACACAAAAAGGAGATAAGATATATATCTTAGAAGAATCTTAGCACAAGAACTAGCTAAAGTTCCTTCTAAGGAGCAGCACATTCAATCTATGGCAAACCTTTTTCTTCTTGCGTGCCAAAAATGGTGGCGCATGCATGTGCAAGCGCACACACACGCAAGCACACAACCCTCCCGCGCACACTGCACTGCCCCCCCAATTGGGCTGTTTTTTGGCCTCCAGAGGGTGAAAAACGGCCCAACGGGACTTCCTTTTTGCCCGTTGAGTTGTTTTTCACCCTTTGGAGGCTTCAGGGAAGCCTCCTAAATGCGAAAAACGATCCTACGGGCAAACCGGAAGTTCGGGAACGGGCTTCTGGTTTGCTTGTGGGGCCGGTTTTTACCCTCCAGAGGCTTCAGAGAAGCGTCCTGAAGGCTCCGGAGGGTAAAAAACCGCCCAAAGGCAAACCGGAAGTGACTCCGATTTGCCTGCTGGGCCATTTTAAACTCTCCGGGGGCTTCAGGGGAGCGTCCTGAAGCCTTCGGAGTACGAAAAACGGCCCTACAGGCAAACCGGAAGTCACTTCTAGTTTGCCCGTTGGGTTGTTTCAGCGCCTTGCATGCCCTCAGAAATGGCTCCGAGTGCCACCTGTGGCACGCGTGCCATAGGTTCGCCATCACTGACTTAGATGCTGGTTTCAATTGTGGTTGCTAAACAAGGACTCCTTGTATCTAGTTGCTACACGGCTAAAAGCACATCCGCTTACCAATCCAATCTAAGATTTAAATCCGGATCGTTAAATTTCTGGCAGGAAGGATGAAATATAGGAAGGAATCATGGACTGTTCCTGAACTAAACGCCCAGCCTGTCAGCAGTGGAGGATGTGGGGGGGAAAGCAGCTCATCAATAGCTAAAGGACTACTTGTTCATCACCCTGGAGCCCTTGAGCCATCACTTCAACCAGGGTTCCAGCCAGCTTGAAGTGACCTGAAGAGGCTCAGTTACAAGAGATAAAATAAACAAAGTCGTGTTTCCCTGGGTAGCAAATGAATAAATGAATTTTTTTTAAAAATAAAACAAAATGCATTCATAAAGTGTCAATCCCCACTGAGTCAATCCTCAAAATAAATTTAGAAAACAAAGATCAATAAGATTCGCCAACGAGGCAAAACCTTGTGTATGCATGTCCGTATAAGTGCCATTTTTCCTACAATCCCTGTTGTATTTTAGATGTTGCAGGAAAAGCAAAATAATGTCTAGGACACAGCAAGATGAGTTACAGCGTCGGTGCTGCCCTCTGGTGAAGCAAGGGGAGAAAAATAAGCATTCTCCGAAAATCACACTTGGGGTTCATATTACACACTTGTACTGGTGATTGAATTAAGCCAGTTTCTAACATGAACTGAAAATTAACAAGCCAGGGCAGAAAAACAGTCACAACTAATCAGGTTTTGTGCAAATGCAGCCACTAGCTTCTTAACTGATTGTATTGTGCTGTGCTGTAGAGAACTACAAAGATGACCTTAGATGAGGAATGTAAAAGGGATGCGGTGGCTCAGTGGCTAAGAAGCTGAACTTGTCCATCAGAAAGGTCAGCAGTTCAGTGGTTCGAATCCCTAGCACCGCGCAACGGAGTGAGCTCCTGTTACTTGTCCCAGCTTCTGCCAACCTAGCCGTTCGAAAGCATGTAAAAAATGCAAGCTGAAAAATAGGAACCACCTTTGGTGAGAAGGTAACAGCGCTCCGTGCACCTTCGCCGTTTAGTAATGCCAGCCAAATGACCACGGAGAGGTCTTCGGACAGCACTGGCTCTTCGGCTTTGAAACGGAGATGAGCACCGCCCCCTAGAGTCGGGAACGACTAGTACATATGTGCAAGGAGAACCTTTACTTTTAAGGAATGTAAGAGTTAGCAAAACATTAAGGTCAGAAAAGGAACATTGGTAAGAAATGTAACATGTTTCTGCCTTAATTCTGTTTGATATGAGAAAGAAGGAAAGAATCCTGCTGGGCTTTCAAGATTCTGCTATTACACCCTCTATCAAAAGAGTTTTAGTATTTCTTGGGAAATCTGCCTCTTGACCTGTCCTGTCCTGAAGGGATGACCTGTGCAGATATAACCATACAGTTTGAGGGAATCATTTAAGCTGATTCAAGCATTCTGCTCAGTAAAAAAAAAATATTAAATCTCTTTCAGGTGGATTGATTCCTGGAAATCACACGGACATCTCCATGCTGGCAGCGGATAAGAGGCCGTTTGCCAGGACTGAATTCTAGGATGGGGTTTTTCTTTTCCCCTTTTCTCATCCTCATTGCAGGAATCCAAATTAAACTATCCTTTAAGATTATTTTCCAGCATCCAGAACCCTAATGGCACATTGGTTAGAATGCAGTATTGCAGGCTGACTCTGCCCGCTGCCAGCAGTTCGATTCTCACCAGCTCAAGTTTGGCTCAGCCTTCCATCCTTCTCAGGTCAGTAAAATGAAGAGCCAGATTGTTGGGGGCAATAGGCTGACTCTGTAAACCACTTAGAGAGGGGCTGAAAAGCACTGTGAAGCCATATATAAGTCTAAGTGCTATTGCTATTGCTATCTTCTGGAAGACACCAGGTAAAATTGAGCCTAGTATTCTCTTGTATGCCTCCTTTCCACTGTCAAACTGCTTCTGTTGCTAGGGTATCAACTCCAATAAATTGAAACTTCCAAATATTTGATGAATCCCTTTGATATGACTACTGTTAGTATTATAGTTGACTGTTCCTTCCAACATCTTTCCACTTCAGTTTGCAGTTCCTGGCTTTTGAGACTTTTCCCATTTGTTTTTCATCAGTTCAACTGTCTCACTGAATTGCTACATTTATGAACCACTTTTTTTTTTAAAGAAAGTTTTCAATAATAGTGATGTTTGGCGGGTTGTGTTTTTAGATATCTGCGGTTCTGTATTTTAGCACTACACTTTTTCTAGTGCCGTTGCTTTTGTTATTATTGCCGCATGCCTTTCCCAAGGCGCCTGCTAAGCAAAGTGGAATAATTACAAATCAATCCAATAACGTTAGCTCAAAGCACAGTAAACAAATATTCACACTAAAACAACCAGCACAATAATAATACAGTGCAGTTAAAACAACGTCCTGTGATAGAACTGAGAGAATATATATTCGCAATAATTTAAAATGTATGAACCTGGGATGGTCAGTCGTATAAAACTAGAATGAAGTAACCTAATCTTCCACTAGCTCCAATCATCATCATCTTTTAACAAACCCATAATCCCTTGTTGTGGAGTCTGGGCAAGTAAATGGAGCTGAGTATTTACTGGCCAGATGCCCTTCCTGTCGTCAATGTGGAGTTTTGTTCAGCAGATATATTCTCATGGTGCCCAGAAAGAGAAATATCTGCCTCTACTTAGGATTGAACCCACAGCCTCTTGATTGTGAGGCGAGAGCTTCACCTCTAGGCCATTGCCCCACTCTCCACTAGCCCCAATAAGCTAAATAAAATAAAATAATCTACTTAAAACTTTTTTTTTAACCATAAAATTTCCACAGAGATAAAGGGAACTGCATGTGTTTTTAATGGTCTAAAACATTTTATTTTTTAATATTTTTGATTATTTCAATGGTTATTTTTTGGGGGGAGTGTTATATTGTGCTTTGTATTTTTAACCCAATAAATAAAAATAAATGGATCAGATTGGGATTGACATAGAAACCTGACTTGCATTTTCTTTTAGTTTATGCCTCTTACTCCGTTTTTGTAACACATGACCTTATTATTGTTCTGTATTTTGAATTCTGATATGGCCTAATGGCTAATCAACCAATTTTTTTTTTTGATAAAACAAAAGCAAAGTTGTCTAAGCCCAAAATTTCAAGTCTGGTAGCATAAGTTATTCTGTTGCGAGCCGAGGAGTGGAGGACTCTTCTTGTGAAACATCTCTGCACTTGTTTCATTGTATTAATGTCTGATATGCAGTGCAGGTTCCAGACAGATGAGCTGTATTCAAGAATTGGTCTAGCAAAAGTTTTGTATGTCCTAGTTGATAGTTCAATATTACCAGAAAAGAAGCAATGCAAGATTAGATTAACAACTCTTAATGCCTTTTTGGCAATGCTGTTACAGTGAGCTCTGGCACTTAGATCATTTGAGATGAGTAGTCCAAGGTCTTTGACAGAATGAGGGTCGTCTATGACGTCGTAGCCACCTAGCTTGTATTTGATGTTCTGATTTTTGTTTGCCAAAGAGCATTTGTTGGTTGAGATTTGAAGTTGCCAAATGTTTGACCATTCTGACAGATAGTCAAGGTCTTTTTGAAGGGTAGCAGCATTGTCGGTAGTATTGAATAGTTTTATGTCATCAGCAAAGAGAGAATGCAGTTGCTTGTAATATGATCGGAAAGGTCATTTATGTAAAGTATAAAGACTGTGGGTCCTAAAATGCTGTCTTGGGGACACTGCTGTTAACAGGTGCAGGGTTTGATAGCAAACTCCACACTCACTAGCCCTGATGATGTTACCTAGTCAGGTAACGAAACATCTGCAAGCAAACAACTAAGCTGAGAGAGCACCAAGAACTCCAAAGTGTTTCCTTGCTCATAAAGTCCTGGTTTTTCATCTTCACTTAAAAACTTGCAAAGTTTAATTAAAGAATTACTTTTGCCATGTTCTCTGTATACTCTGAAATCAAACGAATAGTTTTAAAATATTACCCTCAATTGTACATATAAATCTTCTGGAGGTAATGAACATATTCTTCCAATTGCTGAAAGGACTGGACACTTATCTTGCTCCTTAAGATAAAATACCACATCCACATAATACATTGCTAAGTCTTCTTTTTTACTATATACCATGCCTAGAATCCCATTTTCTGTTAAATAATAATCATTGTAATTAATAGACTAGTTATTTTATCTCCCTAATCTGGTTACAGTAATTTATCAAAGGTATGTAAATGAGCGCAAAAACACAGTTCATTATTGTTTTCAAAGGCTACCCATTTCTAGCAGAAGCATATATAATGTTAATTCCCTGGAACTTAATAAGATATGTGATTTCATGCAATTTAAGGAAGAAAATTTATTCGGGACTATATTTTTCCTCCCCTTAAATGTCACCCTCAATTTGTTTGTCAAATATTTCCTTTTGTGGTTAATAATAATAATAATGGCTAATTGAATGGGTTTCTTTGGAACATGCATCTTATGATCATCAAAAGTTACAACTGGTAGAGGAATAGGCTATATTACTCATATTCTAAATAGCCACTTCACCAATAAACA
>JANHFT010000646.1:900038-917354 GCA_032467955.1 Pseudoxenodon macrops | reverse complement strand
TTCTAAAGAGCAGTCAGGGTTGATCTCCTCTAGGACTGACCGGTTTGATCGCCTTGCAGTCCAAGGGACTCGCAGGAATTTTCTCCAGCACCATAGTTCAAAGGCCTCAATTCTTTGGCGCTCAGCCTTTCTTATGGTCCAACTTTCATTCATATACTGTATCTTATTTCTGCACAAGGTATTTTACTTGCAAAAAAAGGGGGGGTGAGGGAGATTGCAGGCCTTTGAATTGTTTTACAGGAACTAGAATGTAGAAAAAAGTAAAGATGAACTAAAAAAAGCAAAGAAAGTATAGACCGAATGGTTTTTCTATTTCTAACTATTGGAAATGCCACAAAAAATAAGGATGTCTTCCTGTTCAGGTACTAAAATGGGAATAAATTCCACTGAATTTACTGAGTGGGACTGTCTCAGTCATAAACTGGAAATGAGATGGAGATGAGATAATAGGGGCACAGCAGAAAAAAAGATGATACCAAAATAATTATCTGCCATACATAGGTCCAAGTAAGGAAAGACCTTGAGTTTATGAGTAATTTTATGGATCATCTTTTCACTTTACACATCAATATAAGGGTCACAGAAAAGATTACTATATTTTAATGTAGGGTTGGGATTATAGGAATTGCAGTATGATTGGTACAGCACAACATTTGAATTATTGAGTCTATTGAAAAAGGAAAAGGAGGAGAGGGAGGATTTGCACTGTGTTTCATGGACTAAAATCAGATTCAAAGCAGGTGGAAGGAATGAGATGAAACTTCAGTGATACTTTGGGATTGTTGTTTGTTTTACACAAATTATTTGCATCTGAGATAAGGAAAAACCAATGGAACAGTGATTGAGGTATTGAATGAGGATTGAGAAAGTCAAATTGAAATCAATTCTCAGTCACAGAAACCCACTAGATCATTTTGAATTAATTACTCTCTTTCTACTTAATCTACTTGTTTAAAACTGAAGGAAGATTGTCACATAAACTGCCTTTTGATATTGGAGGAAAAACATCAGAAATGGGAATAACTTTTATGTAAAATAATGTGATGCATAAGCATCTTTAATAAATAGCATAGATATTAGGGCTGTGCAAACTTTGAAGAATGATTAACAACCTTTCAGCAAAGCACCTTTAAAACTGCTTTGCAAAGGAATGCAATCCCACCACCATCATTTTAAAGACTAATGTGAAGTTGCTGCATTGGGTTGCTTTGCATCACTCCAACAGTCTTTTCTTGCATTGAATGAATGAGACAGAGGAAGTTGTTGAAGCAATTCAAAGCACCTTGACAAGGCACATACTTTCACTGCTGCGATTTGACAAGGTGAATAGCAATACCCCTGTGGCACAAAACATATGGCTGGGACAAATTATAAGCACTTCACACAGGCCTAATAAATATTACTTCCTTTCTTGGATCTATTATCCAATTAGCATTTCTATTTCAAGAATTCTGTTTTCTTGAACCATGTCCATGAATAATTCTGTGAAATCTGAATATGAGGCCTGTGCAAGGCTGCTGGGCTTTAACTTGAGATGCTTTCTGTCATGTTAATGACACAATTCTCTTCAATGAGATGCAACAATGATGTGTTTTGTTTTATTGAAGCACTTTATATCCTTCTGAATTCTTGCGAGTATGCGTAGGAGGAGTCATCTGCATATGCACAGCATACATACGAACACCTCAGACAGAAGCAGTTTCAAAATATGTCTTTGTTAAAGCTTTATAAATGCTGAGAACCCAATCAAACTTTGCATAATACTTAGTACAATTTTAAAAATATTGGTGAAGGAAAGTTATTTTTCTACACTTACTGTCCTACTGGAAGCAAAGCAAATGCAGTAGCTCTCCGTGGTGCTAAAACATGAATCCAGCTGTTTTCTTCAGCGTGCGCGCACACACACACCTCTGCCACAGGTAGCCTAGCCTAGCCCGTCCATAGAGAACTCTCATTAATACTTGCAAGGTAGTTCAGTAATAGACAGATTTTGGTTTTGGAAATGATTCTTTCAAGCAACTGTCGACAAAAAAGAAAGATGAAATGATTGTTTATTTGAAATCTACCAAGATAAATAAAGACTTGATTTGCCTTCCTTGTAAGTAAAAGAGAAAGGAAACTTAGAGAACTTACATGAGAGAGGACAAACACTTTGCAAAATTCAAAAAACACATGAAACAAAAACAGTGGTGGCTCTATAATAACTATCATTCCTTAAATAAAATAGAGGATTCTGTTTGTTGTGCCTCTAAACAGAAATATACTTGCTTCATACAAATGATTCATGCAAGTTTATTGTTAAAGCTTTAATTGTTTATAAACAACTCATTCTCTAAATAAACAAGAGATAGACTATAAAGACAACTCCTCCCTTACATCACAGATGGTTACAATAATTATCAAATTATCTGCTTTCTCCCCAAACATATGTACCTGATTAATAATAATTTGATAACTTGAACAATGAAATGTTTTTATTTTTATTTGTTTCTAAAGTTTATTATATTATAATTATCTTGCTTCTTTTAAAAAGTATTAAATAAAGTGTTTCCACAATTTAATAAAGTTTAATAACATCAGTTTAAGAAATCACCAATCAGCAATGAATATAATTGCTATTTATTTAGACTCTATTAATACCCTAATCCACTGAGCAAACCTACCAGCCTAATTCCCAGTAAAGATTCAATAAATAAGAAAACAGTCAATAAAATTTAAGATCCTGTAAACTGTCCACATGTTCAAAAGTTCTCTGAGATGATAGAGACTGTAATCTCAGTTTTTAAAATAATACTGAAAAGTAGTTAGCACCAGATTTGCTTTGACAATTATAAATAACATATTGCCTTTAGGAGACATTAATAAGTTGAATGTATTAATAAGAGACTCCATTATGATCTTTCCTTCTTTATTCTTCCACACTCATTTTTACAATACTAGTTAAAATCAACTCTTCAAATGTCAAGAATGAACAGATGGGAGTTTAATCAAGCCCATTCTGAGCACATGGGTGCTCCGGCTAATCTAATTTTTGTCACTTCACTAGGAAGGATCTAATTCACTCAGTGATTGACAAAAGGTTGTAGATTAAAGTAACATCTAAGCCAGCAATGGAACTTTATCAAGTGAAGTACAAATGCATTTCAGTTGGATTTCTATAGAAACACAGTGACCTGTTACAATAATATCTGTCATTTTATTTAGCAGTTAAAATTCTGATTCATTGACCGGGTTTTCTCACTAGTAAGAAATATTTTTTTAGAAATCTGATAAATCAATATTATCTTGAATATCAGGTTATAGAGTTTTCTAAGATATAACTTGTCCAAAATTGGTGACCCACATGGTGTGCAACAACTGGACATCTAGGAACCACCAGGAGTTCTGTCCACTTTTCAGCATTTTCAACTAAGCCAGCAAAGTACCAATTTTCCAGGTCTCCTCTCCCTCCAGTCCCTAGCACACATCACCCATGTTATATATTTTAAATTCAAATTTTACAGCATACAGTAGAGGAAACTCTGGTGGAAAATTGTGGAGAAAGAACATTTTATTCATACAGAGAATATTGCACACCATAATGTAATTTCATAGTAGAGTTTGGAATTCAAGTAGATTGCTAGAGCTATTGAGTCTAAAATTCTGATGGTTACTATAGAAATTCAGGCATATGCCCAGCCATCATATAATTCATAATCCAAGGGCAGAATACTCCCTTACAAGGAAGCAAGAAAAAAATAAACTTTTCAAACAAAACTTAGGCTCTCCTCACACTTTTTACACTTAATACAGTACCCTGCCTATCATCTGTTCTCAGAAGGAATTATATGCAGATAAGGACTCTTTGTCAAGGGCCAAACTATTTTCAGGTCTGGTCAAATATTTACCTTGCAGGATCATAGCTAAGATACACAAAACAGAACAACGAGCATTTCGTACACAATGTTTCAGTAAAAATCAAAATAAATAAATACTTCATGGCTGGTAAACTGGAGTTTCCCAAAATCTGGGCAAGCACTAGAGGACACTAAGAGTTTGTGGCTCTCATGCAATAGTCCTAAATTACTTTGATTTAAGCCTTCTTAATGAGGCCCTTTTCATAAGGGAGGCATGAGCACTAATTTAAGATTAAGGTTGTACTACTCATTTTTTTCATCTCCTCAGAAACATCTGCTGTGCTTCATGGTGGAGGCAATACACATTCCAACTGTCATCCACTGCTTGTTATTCCCTCTGTGAAAATGTTTCTCAATCTTGGTAAGATGTGTAGACCATAACTTCCCAGCCAGCATGATATAGGCTGCACTCCTACAAATGGAGAATTCATCACACACGGTGTGATGAGAAAGGCCACACATAAGTACACTTATATCTATAGTCAGCCAAGTCTCCCAGACCTTTGGCAAAAGTGACAGTAAGAGAACCCAAATGTGTCCTCTATTCTCCAAGAGCCTTTGTGACTATTTATGAAACTGGAAAATTCCCCAAAGAGGCGTCTCATGGGCTGGGCATGAGTGTGGGTGGGCATGGAGAAGGTAGAATTGCTGTTCATTTGCAGGTATGGCTTATCAATGTGCATGTGCATTACAGTGCTCTAACCACTAGTTAGAATTCCCCTATTCATCATTGTGCATGCACTTTCACACAGGTGTGTGCATAAACTCACAACCCCCACACACACATCAATGTTATTGAAATATAACTTATACAAATATATAGATCTTTCACTGGCACTTATCTCTTCATATAAACATTCACCTTCAGGAATACTCAAAAACTAGAGATCTCAGAGGCTGACCAAGATGAAGCTTTGTATCAGGCAGCCCCATGATTTGAGTAGGGATGGCAGGAACACTTTGATGGGAGTAATCCATCTCCATCATTGTAATGACCATCCCCATTAATCGGCCATAAACTAATAAAGTAAGCACTTTCCCCTCTACACCCCCACCCCTCCAAACTTCATTAAGTCTTTAGTACATTAATATGTCTTACTTAGTGTCTGTTAAGGCTCTTTTTTTCTCCATACCTGATGAAACACCTCCCTTGAGACAACTGAAGCCTTGACAGCTCAGGCCTCAAGTTAGAAGCCATTTCTAGACCTTGTTGTTACGGCAACACCACCCTTGCTACATGCATATGGGGAGGAGGGCAGCAAAAAGAAGGGGAGAACAGTAAAAGAGCTGCTACATTTCCAAATTAAATTTGCGATGCCAAGCATCAGATGGGCCCACAGCCAGAGATTAATTCGCCTGATCAAGTTATAAAGAGTGCTGAGGCTGGTAATCAATCTTGGAGCTGTCAGGGAGATAGGCAGTGGTATTAACCTGGCAGGACTTGCTGAAATGCAGGCCTCTTTAATTCTCTTCTCACTGACAAATCCTGCTCCCCCCACTTCTCTTATCAAGTTGTGTTGGTGGTGTCAAGGTGGGGAGGGTTTGATGAGCTGCTTTTTATATGCTCTGTCCAGTTCAGTATTATCTGACTACTCTTCCTGAGGGACAATTTTGCCCTGGAGGCCAAATGCATGTGAATCTGTGGGGAGGAGGGAATGCGTCTTACTATTTATTATCTGGCCCCTTGCCCAGCAGATTGCCTATGCGCAGTCATTTCGAGTGGATGGGCCATGTCACCATTTAATTCTCAAATTCTGGGTGATGAAAGAGTAGCCATTGAAGGACTCCTTTCTGCTGATCTAACTTATGCTTATAGGTGAAACATGGCACCTGATTTCATTTATAAATACTGAACAGGGAAGCCCAGGTTGTTTAATCTGGTACACATGTAAGATGGATCCAGAGACAGGTTTATTGGCAAGGCTTGGGAATGGATTGTTTTTTGTGACACAAAGGTTAATGAGGAATTAGAAATAATTAATGAGTTGTATAATGCTGACTCAGGCAAAGGTGTTGAATTGGCAGGAGCTATGGGACTCAGCATCACTAAGAACTGCTGTCCATACATCTATTTATAGCTAAATTATAAATATATATTCTGTAGATTGTAAATTCTCTGTACCATTCACTGTCGTGCATCCCTCTCTGCCATTCCTATTCTTCTCCATACAATTTGCTTGTTATTCAGATTTCATATTAGGAGTTTATTAGGGCAAAGCACTTAATGTTATATAATTTTCTTCTGACTTCTTTTAAAAATATAATTAGAAGTATCATAGATGGAGATGGAGTAAGAATTCCAGCCTGTTTTCTTTCAGCCAATTTCTATTTCAAATATTGACCCAATTTGCTTTTCTTGCTGCAGGTTACCCTCTAATACAGTGACAACCTGTGGCCCATTGATCATGTGATCTTACCCTAGCCCTATTATTATTATTATTATTATTAGTAGTAGTAGTAGTAGTATTAGTAGTATTAGTAGTATTAGTAGTATTAGTAGTATTATTTAATTTACTTTATTACTGCATTTGTAAGCCACCCATTCCCAAAAGCTCTAGGCAGCCAAGAATGAAGATCAGCATAAAATAAAAAGCAACTCTCTCAAAAATAATAAATAAATCCACTGTTAACATAAACAAAATTGACACCAAAATAATAAATAGAAACTATTCAATTTCATGAGCCTGCCAAATTCTAGCATTTACTCCACAAATGCTTTTTTCTTGCATTAGATGGAACAATCAATTTTTAATAGTTCTCCTAAAACCTAGGAGGGAAGATGCAGACTGGCTGTCCATAAGAAGAAAATTCCAAAGTATGGGAATGGTGACTAAAAATGCCCACTTATGAGGCCCCATCAGCTGACAATGTAGACAGGATCTGGAAGGAGTTGACCTTGTTCAATGTGATCAGGAAAATGAATGTGTGAGAAGATGATCAATCTGATAACCCAGTCCAGAATTATGTGGTGGCTTAAAGGATATAACTATCGCTTTGAATTATACCCAGAAGCCAACCAATCCTGCTCTCAAATCATTGGGGTTGCCTGAGTATATTTGGATGCACCCATTCCTGCTTCGTTCACTTATTTTGCACTAGCTATAGCTTTCAAGGACAGCTGTATATAGTGGTGATTCAAGAGTGGAAAAGCTAAAGAAAAAGTCATGTTTTGAAAGAAGAGAAAGAATTACAAAACAATTAGCAAAGAAAAAGTTTTGATGATTGCATCTCTCTTTTTCCTTTCCAAATGTACAGAATGACCAACTAAGAAGAAAAGGTTAATGCAGTTACAAGACCATCTTTTGAGTGTCCTTGGCATTTCTGCTACAGTTACAATAGTTAAAGGGAAGATGGACAAGTGAATTGCAATGGCCCAGTGGTTAATGAGAGCAATGGGACTTTGTAAAGTGGACAATTCCCAGAAACTTCACAGCAATTCACAGCTCTAAAGCAGCAAATTGTAAATGAACTGTGGATAATAAATGTGCCAATCCAGCATTCCGTTACTGAAACATTTGTCCAGTTGGCATTTTTTATTAAGGCATAAAATAGCAGGGTAAGAGATCAGTAGTATTTTTGTTTTATTCCCCTTAAAATTTTCTTGTTTTTAAAATATAGCTTCACTCCCTTCCACCATGTACATTTTTTTCAAATCCATAAAAATGGATAGTGAAATGTACATTGCTCATTTGTACCCTATGACTATCATTACGTGTTGCACCTTATCATTCTTGACAAATGTATCTTGTCTTTTTATGTACACTGAGAGCACCGAAGACAAATTCCTAGTGTGTCCAATCACACTTGGCCAATAAAGAATTCTATCTATTCTATTATTAGGCTCCTTTTATAAACTGTTCTACCTCATTGATATTAGTTCAACATATATTTTTCTGTGTCCTGTTAACACCGATGATACCTTTAGAGGTTAGCTTTGATTTATTTGTTTCTCTGATGACGTTATAAAGTCAAGAATGATGAACCTTATCCATCCACACTCTTCCTCATTTTTCCAGACTAAAAAGTTATTTAGTCTTTAGTTCTGGAACACTGTAGTTTGTACAAACCGCTATGCCCCCCCTGGAAATACACTTGTACACAATGTCTTTTGGAATTTGGGCACCAAGTGAGTTAATTACAATATATTATTTTAGGACTGGTGAAGTGGTTTATTTTGCATTGTGACTCCTGTACTGTTTTAGAATAGCCCTGGTATCCACAAGTGGAAGATTTGGGCAAACTATGGCTTTAAAGTTGTAATTCTTTTATTTACAGTATATTTTAACAATTAGGCATAAGAATGAGAAACAGTGATAGCAAATTAGAGACATATCCTTTCTCTCTTAGGCATTCCAAGTCGAAAAATCAATGGTTCTGCAGGAACATCTACAGATGCTAGAATACCTCAGAACTGCTCTGAAGGTGAGGTGCGAGCAGGCAATTTGCAGCCTTCATTAACCAGTACTGGTGAAGATACAGTTAAGCTAGGTGAGAAAATTTAAAATGTTGTTATGAATATACATGATTCTTGCGTTCATATGTTTGTGGCTAAACATTATTGAGTGCAGAGGTATGTTTTAATTTGATTCTTTAATGTCATCATTGGGTATCATTGTGAACATAGAAATTAGGCTTTCAGTTGCTACTAATTTTTTAAGACTCCATTTTAAAAAACTACTATACATAAAGCGCCAATGAAGTTTTGAAGGCAGTTTGCATTCAAAGAGTAAGGTGTTGCATATTCACAATTAACAAATGGAAAATATTTCTACGTGGAAATACTAATTGTATTGTGAGGCTCCTAGAAATCCCATTCATCTTCACATTTTAACTTTTGAGATTTCCTATGCCACAAGTCGCCATATAGTCATGTCCATCTTCCTAGCATTAAAAGCTAGATTTGTGTCCATGGGATTAAATGTCAAAGCCCTTTATTTTGTGCTAATATTACATTACATATTTGCATAATCACAATGTGGGCTTTCAGAATATACAGTGCCTTTGATCTGTTCATTGAAATAATGATAAATTTTATCTTCATCTTTGTTTTGCCTTTTTTAAAAACAAAACAAAACAGGGTTTCCTGTGGATCCTCGAAAAGTTTTGATAGTGGCTGGCCACCATAACTGGATAGTAGCTGCATATGCCCACTTTGCAGTTTGTTACAGGTAAGCACAAATCACTAACACTATGATTTGTTTTACCTTTTAATAGCTGTGTCATTTTTTAAAATATTAATTAAATGCACAGTCATACAGGGGATTTTTTAGGTGAACACACGTTCATCATCTTTAATGGTCTAAAATTCAGCAAGGAAATTTTCATCATTCTGTTCCTTCATAATTACATTATAAAACTTATTTTCCAAGGATGAGACATGTTGCCCAATATTAAGCCACTTTATTTAAAACAAGATGGTTTTTTCTCTCTGAAGTACACAGAAGCTTGATATGTATTCTTTGCTATAAACAATGACAGAAATTTTATAATATGCTAAATTAGATATCATTAATAAAATATGTTTTCATAAATTGCTTTAATACTTTTATGTAAGACATATATTGATATGAACTTCCGTGTGATTGTAAGACCCTGAAAGCCACTATGCTCAGTGTACATTAAAAAAGAATGTACTACTATGCTGCTATGTGCCCAGTCTGGCATATTAAATGGCTTGTCGTAAATAGTAAATAATGTTTTTAAATCATAGAATTGTAGAGTTGAAAGAGGCAATTTAGACATAGGCCTGTCCAGCTCAGTGCAGAAATCCAAGCATCTAGAATCCACTTGATCATATATAGTATTAAAGAATCTACTAGTCTTTGTTTGAGTAATTGGTTCCTATACCAATCTGCTAGTACTGTCATTACATTTTACTAACTATAAGCTACTCAGAGGATAATGTGCTTGTTATTTAGCAATTCTGAATACGAAGATATGGATTTGATTGATTAATGGATAATATTCCATCAAGTCAGTTTCTGTTCTTAGTGCTCACATAGCTAGATTTTCTCCATGATAGCTGCCTCTCATCTGCTCTTTCAGGTCTTCCAATGGTGCAACCATTGCCATAGTAACCAAGTCCATCCATCATAGTAAACTGGGAGATGTATAGTGAGAAAGTGCTGTACCATGTGTTTGATAGACATCTGCCTATGCAGATAATTACATTCAGATTCCAGAAAGACCTGGGGTCTTTTTTCAAGAACATTTTTGGATCGGTAGGCCTTGACTTACAACAGTCCGTTTAGTGACTGTTTGAAATTACAACAGTACTGAAAAAAATATTTTCAACCGTTTTTCACACTTATGACCAGTGAAACATCCCCATGGTCACATGATCAAATTTCAGGTGCTTGGCAACTGACTCACTTACGATGGTTGCAGTGTACCAGTCTTCTGTGATCACTTTTTGAGACCTTGTGACAAACAAAGTCAATGGGGGAGCCAGATTCACTTTACAGCCGTGTTACTAACTTAGCAACTGCAGTGATTCACTTAACAACTGTGGCAAGAAAGGACATAAAATGGGGCAAAACTCTCATTTAGCAATGGAGATTTTTTTGGCTCAATTGTGGTCATAAGCCGAGGACTACCTGTACTATATATATTTTGAGCATCTATTCTTATGCTGAAAATCTTTAGTCCCTGCTAATGTCCAGTTTCTAAAATCTCACTTAACTTTTGTTATCTTGCAATTGTCAGACAAACCAAAGTAAGTCTGTTTCCCATGAGAACTTTATTTTTTATGTTCAGTTCCAAACTCTTATAGTAAAAGTCAATATTCCAAATAACTTTCTTAGAACAAAATTTTATTTAGCTTTTTGCTGATTATTTCAAATTCTTAAGCACATAATTAACTTTACCTTGTACAGAGTTGAAGATAAAACTCATCCAATGACTTTCCAAACTTGTTCTAAAAGTCTACATAAGCCAAGGACTACCTGTACTTTGATTTGATTGGTGATTCAAAGCAGCAGTTGGATCTCACTGCTAAGATAATTACTATTTAGAAAAACCTGAAAAGCACTTTGGATTTCTTAATAATGCCATTTCTTATTTCCTGAATTAAGTTGTACTATTCATAGGATTATAGTAATAGCAATATGGCTACTTTCCACTGTAAAGTGTCATACCTGAATTTACATGTCTAAGACGCTGAGCTTGTCGATCAGAAGGTCGGCAGTTCAGTGGTTCGAATCCTAGCGCCATGTAACGGAATGAGCTCCTGTTACTTGTCCCAGGTTCTGCCAACTTAGCAATTCAAGAGCACGTAAAAATTCAAGTAGAAAAATAAGGACCACTTTGGTGGGAAGGTAATAGTGATCCGTGCGCCTTCGGTGTTTAGTCATGCCAGCCACATGACCACGGAAATGTCTTCAGACAGAGACTCTTTGGCTTAGAAATGGAGATGAGCACCACTCCCTAGAGCCGGAAATGACTAGCACGCATGTGCGGGAGAACCTTTACCTTTACCTGAGCTGTGCAGGACGTTTTGAATGCTTGCCATATATCTTTCAATGGGCTGCTTTGACCTCATTGGAAATATACAGTGTTGTTTCCAATCTTATTATTTAGACATCAGATCATTTCTTGCAAGGTTGGAAGAACCCATTTCAGATTCAAAATGATTTGAGCTCAAGTCATTTTTTACACCTTATGCATGCACCAGCATATATATTCCTTCAAGGGTTAATACAAATTAAGGTAATAGGATGCCCTTGTAAAAATGAAATAGCTGTCATTTTCCTCTGGAACTCCATATGAAATTATTCTGAGGATTTCTAATGTTTATAGCACATGATTCCAGTATGATTTATATTGTCGGTTTGCATGCAGTCAAGTTCCTAGCTAATATGGTCACATCTTACTAGAAAGATAGGTTGTAAATCAAACATAATAAAAAAAAAATTAGGGTTGTCATTATGCAAAGTGCTGCAGTGAATGAGCTGATTTTGTTAGCTTTATATGCACTGTCACTTGACTCTTCTTTTCCTTGAATAACTTTTAGTAACCATTATGCCAAGTTGCAGCAGCATAAAAAGATTAGATGATATGCCTGTTTTGTCTGAAAGACACCTGCTATTTTTCTGTTCTCTTTAGTTTCTTTATACAGTATAAAATCTTTTACATGGTTTTAAGACATATATATTTATCTTTTCTTACATCTTTCCTCCTTTCCCCTCTATCTTTTTGTGCATTACATTGAAATTGTGGAGGTAGGCACTTTCTCATTCTTGATTCTGAAGACATAATCTCTGAGAAATGTTGGAAGATAAATAATCATATATTTAATTTCCTTTTGTGGTTCTAGAAATTCTAATGATTTTGTTATTTCATGTGCTTATTTGGAAAAAAATGCATTGGTATTGGAGACAACATGGGTTTTACTCTACTCTGAACTGAGTCTTTTAAATAAACCAGAATTAAGGATTTATTGTAAGTCGGTGATTTGTGACAGCGTCTATTTAAATTTTATGTTGTTAATTCTAAGGGTCTTTAGTATTTTAACTTATCTGTAGCATATAGGATTGAGTTAGAATGTTTCCAACCATTTTTCTGGCTTCTGATTACAAATGGGTTGTGATTGGACAACTCATTCGTACTGAAGTTCCTGTACATCTTAGAAGGCCAGCTGTAAGAAATATCTGTTCATATGTCTTTTTCCTTAGAATTAAAGAATCCTCTGGGTGGCAACAAGTTTTTACAAGCCCTTACTTAGACTGGACTATTGAACGTGTGGCTCTGAATGCAAAGGTTGTTGGTGGTCCGCATGGTGACAAAGATAAAATGGTTGCTGTGGCATCCGAAAGCAGTATCATTTTATGGAGCATTCAGGACGGCGGTAGTGGTAGCGAAATAGGTGAGCAGGTGTTGTGTTTCACTTCTTCATATATATATTGGTATTTTAATATAACTATATTTTTCTTTTCATAGGTTGAATTGGAGGGACTTGCAGTAGACTATTTTTTAAATCAAGAATACATTACTGAAATATTGTTTCTTAATATCTGTTGAATCTTGATCGATTATGTGCAGCTGTTGTATATTTGATCATAGTCAAATTGAGAGAACACTCAATTAAGATCACATACTCCCGCCTTTCTATTCACGGAAAACTAATTTATTCTTAAAAACTGTCAATTTATTAATTCTGAACTTGTTAAATAATTTTACAAAATCAATGATATTTACTCCACTAACAAAGCAAATGGAACTCAGTGCACATGTGTTACTTATGTGTGATTGATTTATTGCATTGATTTTATAATGATTTAATAAGAAAGAGTATTCTCTTTTGGACAGTGCTACGGGCCCATTTTTCTTGCAATGTTAGCAGCCCTGCCTTGGGAGAGAGAAATAATGTTCTCTGGAAAACAAAAACAAATCAGAAAAACAATGTGTTGTTACAAATATTCTTCAGAAACTGACACCATCTATGGAATATTATCAAGCCTGGCATCTCCTAGAAGCTGTTTCTCCCTTCACTGTTACTTACATAATAAACTGGTACTAGATTGCTGCTATAAGCAATATTTTACAGAGAAATCCCCTTAAGACAAGCATCTGTCGCTACTTTTACCATTGTCTTCCCTCTGGATGGCATTATGACTGTTGAGTTTAAGTAGGAGTGACATTTTAAATTCCTTCAGACTATTCATGCTGTCTTCCTTGATTTCCCCGAACTTCCTCCAGAATAATCATTTCTAGTTGTTTCTTTCCTTTTTCTTGTCTGCTTTTTATGTATGCTGCTGAAAATAGAGTAAAACCTCAAGGAAGGTCATATGGTCCAAAAAATGATTTGGCATTTACTATTATTTTGTATTAACTTCTCTTGGAACAGACTCAGTCTGTGCAGTCTGACAATTCTGAGTGGCTTACATTATGTATTTTAATATATTTTAAGATTTCTGCATGTTAATGTGAAATATTTTAAGTACAGAATAAACGAAAGCTTAAAGTCACTTTATGTACCGGTTTTCTTTTTTACAGGCCAAAACCATAGAATCTGTTGTTCTTTAATTTAAAGTTAATTTAAAGTTAATTAATTTAAATACCTTTTTGTGATTAATTGTTCCTTCATAAAGCTTAAAGATAGAGGTGTTTTCTGTGTCGATTTTGATAGAAAAGATAAACCACCTAACCATACATAAATCTGGACATGTTTGCATTTCTTATCAAATAGCACTTTAGCAATTCTCAATGGCTAACACAATGTAAATATTTAAACATAAGATCCTTTATATTTTAATTTGAATTTTTTAAAACTAGGGCTTGACTATTTGAGGGGCCGTTATGTCATCAAATGTTTCTGTCTATTTGGCCTGGACAGACTGGACATGCTTAAACAATGTTAATTAAACAATGACATTTTGTGGAATCCAAGCAATTTTGTGGAAGCATGCTTTTTCTTTCATGGCAACTGTCTTATGGAATGATGTCCCCACCCACAGAGATTTGGATGTCTCCCAACAAATTTCCAGAAATGATTAAAAGTCTGGTGGCTCTCTCAGACCTTAGAATAGAAGGAGCACCTATAGTTTCTGGGACTTTTTTGTGGTACTACAGTCTTCTGGTTGCTTGTGGGTGTTTTGAACATAGGTTGTTTTTTCTTTTAGTTATAACCTTTTCGGAGTCACTGAAGAGTTAGCTGACCTCTTAATCAAATAAGAACAAAATAAGTGAATCTTATCTTAGTCATGGCTGATGTAGCTTCAGCTGAAACATAGACATGGCTATGTATCAAGACATAAGTATTTATACCAACCAGTCTATAATTAAATATAAGAGAGGCAATGATTACTAATGATATTGTTATACTTTTCAAAAACATTTTTAACTGGATATTGCAATTATTTTAACTTAAAATTTCTTAGTGCTTTTTTGTGCTTTTAATATACATCTGTGTGTGGTATTGTCTCTCCTTATAGGAATCTTTAGTCTTGGAGTCCCAGTAGATGCTCTTTTCTTCATTGGTAACCAGTTAGTAGCCACCAGTCATACAGGAAAAGTGGGAGTATGGAATGCTGTGACTCAACATTGGCAGGTACCTATGAAAAAAATTGCTTGCCCCTGTACCTTATTAGTATTCATAAAAGGACATCAACTTTTTATCATTATGTTTGTTCATTTTAATATACTTTACTATTGCTGAAATATCTCTAATGTTTAATTTTCAAGTTTTATCATTTAGTTATCAAGAGTTGTAATGGTTTAATTACGGTACTTTGCAGGAAAATTATTTCTATATAACAGGAAAGATGTTTGCCAAAGACGGAGCTGACTCCTGTTATTTATTTATTTTTAATCTGGAAAGCAGAGCTTAAGACTTATTCCTTTTTCTGTAGAAGTGACCTTTCAGAGGGAAAACCACAGCTTTTCTCTTGGCTCCAATCTGAGGGATAAACACAAAACAAAAATAAGGAGGAGAAGGTAGTCTAGGAAAGAGAGCAAGATGTAATGCAAATTATGCCTGTCCTAGTGATCTAATTGGTTTGCTGAAGGGAAGCTGCAGCCAACAGACAGTGTGATAGTGGAATATTAGAACCCAGAAGCACTCAGTCTTAAGCAGTTACCCAGATGTGTAAATGGCCTGATCCAAGAGGTAGAAGAGCTTCTGGAGACAGTGATGCAAAACAGAGGAGTCAAGCTATGCTGGCAGCAAGCATCCCTGCGTGCAGCCAACCCTCAGCTTTATTGATTTTCCTATGGCACTTTTTAAGGTATCAGGTGAAGTTGTTCATGTGAAAAAAATAAACAAAAGTGGAAGAAGGAGAAACCCAAAGAAGTCTGAAACCCCTGGCCAGGAAATCTGTTCTGCAGGTGGTTGGGAGTAAGGCATATCTGTGAGGATGAGCAAGCAGGGGATGCTGCTATAATATCATCTTCCCAGATGTGTGGCAGATCTCTTCTTGAGCTGACTGATCTCATTGCAGGGGTGGTTGAGACTCTTAATATGGGAGTCCCATTAATATACATTTACAAGGCAGCACCAGAGCTGAACCATCTAAATTCATGAAGCATTGGGAGGTAGATAGGTTTACCTCTGCAGATGTAATCGTTGGGCACATGATGTTATACAGCAGGGGTGTCAAACTTGCATCATCACATTACATGATGCATTGCGACTTTTCCCCCCCTTCGCTAAAATGGGGGTGGGGATGGCCAGTGCGTGAGGCATCTGGCCCGTGGGCCGCAGGTTTGACACCCCTGCTATAGAGTCTGTTTTAACTTCTGTTAATCATTTCTGGGAATGCTGCTGCAGTATAGCCCTTTTGTGTTGAGTTCATTTTTTATGACTAACAACAGTAGTTGGACTTAATATATGAACTACTTTCCTTGTCACTGATCTACCAAAAAGGGGAAAGATCCAGAGATATTTCAAGAGCGACCAAGGATCAAATTGTTAACTACTGTTCTGTGTTTGCTATTATACATTTTTCTTTTATTTCCCAATTATTTTTGCTGGTGGGAAGGTTTTATTTTGTTACAGTGAATTAGTTCATAAATGAAAAATGGAACTACAATCAGCTGAAGTCATGCATGCTGCTAAAAGGAAGGTTTTCTTCCGTGGGACAGGAAGAAGTCTTAAGTGTTGTTGTTTTGCTAGAAGAGGTAGAGTTAACCCATTCTGTTGAACTTTTCAGTAACCAGAAAGGTTTTTCATGGTTAGTCAAATTATGTTTGTGTAAAATCCTGAGGAATTTAGAAATTCTATCATCTATCTGAAAGTTTCTCAACTAATGATACATCATTTCTCAAAGGTAGCTATTTTATATTTCTGTTCTTGAATGCTGTGCAATTTTTATACATTATGCATTCCGACAGTGGAAATAGAGATTCTTGGATTATATTCAAGACTGAGAGGCATTCATGCAAGAAGCAAACCTGGTAACACAACCAGATGGTTGTCTCTATAGCTCAGTGTAAAGAACTAAGGAAATCCAAGAGACTGCCGTGTAATTTTCAAGAGGCAAAAGTGACCTAAGGCATAGACTTGGGATATCACATCACTGGTTGAATAAATCCTGATTTTACACATAAGTGACTGTCATGCCAATAAGTACTACAGGAAGAATTCAAGAAACCAAGTGATATACCCGCATTTTTTGGAGTATAAGACACACTTTTTTCCCCTCTAAAAGAGGCTGATAATTTGGGGGAGTCTTATACTCCGAATGTAGTTTTTTCAAAGCTTTTTTTAGACCTAACTAGGCGAGTGAAGAGTGAAGCTATCTTTGCAGGCTTTTTTCATTGCCGCGCCCTCTGAAGAACCTTTTTTTTTCCAGACCTAACCAGGTGCTAACGATCTTCTGGGCTTTGCAGGTTTTGTTCATTGATTTTCTCTATCAGCTGTGCTTTAGAAGCTTTTTTCAGTCCTAACCAGGGGATAAAATAATGTGCTGAAGCTGACCAGACT
>JANHFT010000646.1:875918-887839 GCA_032467955.1 Pseudoxenodon macrops | reverse complement strand
AACGTCAAGATCCAGAGGTTTCCTCCAGAGCGCCTGGATTTCACCTCTGCATCGCTGGGATGGCTCCGCCCCTCTCCTCAGTAATTAATTTTTGTGAAGAGTTCAGTATTGTTCCCTAATTTCCTGCCTATGCTAAATTTGTGTGTTTGACTACTTTTTCACCATTTTATCCAATCAGTTCCTGCAATGATCTGAATAAAGGTTTGTGTAGCACTATTTATTTATCACATTTATCACATATTTGCAGTACAAGATGTAGTTCATAAACACTAGAAAATTTTCAGGAAACATTACTTCATAATGACTACAAAGAGAAACATTCAAGGCTTTCCATGTTATCTATTCTATGGCAACAATACTAAATAACTTACAATTGTGTATCAGTAAATGTTGTATGTGGTTTGGTGACAGTACTGAAGCTTTTGATAGTGCTCACAAGATCATCATCATCCGCACACTAAAATAAAGCGATTTTAAGAAGATAAGAGTTACAAAATAAAGACATTGAGATCTCATTCAGGCTATTTTTAAGATCAACAAAGTTTTTATTGTTGGTTAATCCTTAATTTACTTAAGTAAAAGACCATCCTGACCCAGTGAAATTCACTGTTTGCCCCACCTCTAAATATCAAAATTTTCAAAAAAAATGCAAACACTAATTATTATTATTATTATTTGTCTTTTAATGACCCCGTAATCCCTTGCATCACGGTGGAGTCGGGGCAACTGAATGAAGCTGAGTGTTTACTGGCCAGATGCCCTTCCTGTCGCCAATGCAGAGTTTGCAGCAGATATTTACTCATTGTGCCCAGAGAGAGAGATATCTGCTGCTACATAGGATCAAACTCACAACCTCCTGACTGAGGCAAGAGCTCCACCTCTAGGCCACTGCACCATTCTGAATGGAGCTATGAGCTCTTAAAATCAAAGATGGTTATTAAATTTGGTTTCCCCAAATTTGCACTCTTTTTGTAGTTTCCATTTGGGATTTTACATCCCTGGCTGAAAAAACCACCATAGGGGATAATATCACAAGCAAGGTTGTGGGTGAAGGTCCAAAGCCTAATAGATTTTGCAGACAAAACAGTTAAAATTAAATGGACTTAACATATATGCTTAACATATAAGTTTATATAGTATTAGAATAACATTGCTCCACACTCAGGGACATTTTATTTATTTAGAAGATTTGTATACCCATTTTAGAGCACAACTCAACATGCATTGCTAAATGTGCATATGCTGCCTATTTTATTAGTAGGAGAAGAAACATTTTTGCCCACAGATTGATTTTCTAAGCCTATTATGGACTGCAGCTTGGACAGTTTCTGCTCACTGATTGTGCTTGCCTGCCTTAAGGTAGTAATGTTCAGAATATCTAGAAAGCACTGGATGACTTAGCACATTCACACAATTAATATTAATACCCACAAAGGCCATTGGTCTCGTTTTACCATTTGGTTACTGAGCATGATTGACATTTGTTACAAAGATTGTGCGATTATGGTATGTCAGTATTTGAAGCTAATCAGTTGTCTTTGTAAACTGACTTACCAAATTACTGTCATGGCCATGAAGAATGGCATCCCAAACAGTGTCTTCTACCGAGGATTTTTTCTCAGACGCTTCGATGAGCTGACTGACACTTCGATGCAGGGAATCTTGGGAAAACCTATCCTCTATCTGGCTTTGGCTTGGCCCCTGAAGGACAGAAATGTTTCTACTGCTGTGCATACTCAAAGGCGATGCTGGTCCTGGAATTTTTGTATCTGACAGTCCCTAGGAATAGAAGCAAACAAATGGTTTTTTTTTTACTTTTAAGAACCAAAGTTTCCTCATATTGCACCTTCCCCTAAGGACTCTTTCTTATTGTAGACAAGGGGTGTCAAACTTGATTTCATTGAGGGCCGCATCTGGGTTGCATTTGACTTCAGGGGCCGGGTTGGGTGCAGCCACAGTGGACGTGGCCAGCTTGTCATTCATGTCAGGGGCGTCTGTAGTGGCCTGAGTGCTTTCCCAGCGAAAAAGGGGTTCTTAACTCCGTTTTCAGCTGTGATAGCCTCCTACTGCCCTCTGCCAGCAAAAATGGAGCTCGGGGGTGTAGGGGCCCCCCCAAGCTGCATTTTCGCTGGCAGAGGGCAGCAGGAGGCTATCACAGCTGTTTTATCTGGCAGAGGCACTGTGGGCCAGTCCTTTGCTGTTTCCAGGGCATCCCTGCAGGCCTGATCTAAGCATCCCACGGGCCAGATTTGGCCCACGGGCCTTGAGCCTACCCTTGTAGACCATTCTTAATTGATTGTAGTATAGGTGGGCTATATTCCAGCAGAGTTTACAAATGCAATTATGTACATCAATTATCCCTTCAGCTATTGTTCCCCAAGGAAACCACAGTATTCTGCAGTGTAGCTTCACACGTTTTACTTCATCATGCAAGACACACATATCACAAGCACAATTGCCAATCCAATCCAAGGAGCCCCTCTTGGCCTGCAACACTGACAAGTTTAACTATCTGCTCATAGATTACCAATGCTTTGTGCTTTAAGAGTTGTATTATGAAGGCTGGCACATCAGCTTAATTTTCAGTGGTCAAAGGTAAGCAGACTTGATTGCATTGCTCATTTATTACAGAACATAAAACCTAAGACACTTCGTTTGCCCAGCTACTTCCTCCCCCCTGTGGCCAAAATTATACTCGAAATCATATCAACCTACTATCTGGTCCAAAATGCCCCCCCAGCAACAAATGAAGCACCACACAAGGTATTATCATGCCAAAAATTCAAGACTCAATGTTTGCAAACTTGCTCTGCCCAAAAGAGTTCACTACCTCCAAGTGCATTGTGTAGCTTTTGAGTGTGACGCTACAGGAGGACTCCGATGTATCGACCACCCTCTCAAACTGAGATTTAAAAGGGAAGAAAAGTGTTACTTGTTTAATCATTCAGGCGCTAAAACAAAATTTCTCTTGTAAGTTAGGCATCAACAAAGGCTTCTACTGAGTAATCCAGAAGGTCAGTGAGAAGGAGGCTCATAAAATCCCAATATCTTCACATAAAGTGATTCTGATCTGCAGTGTCTTATTGCCCTATTATGCAGTCTCCCCCACCTACACCCACCCACCCATCCCCAAAATAAGACGCAAAAGAAAGGAAAAGCTGTTAGCAGTAAAGGCTTATGGTGACTGAAAGCCAATTTGTGTTCACCAACAAATTTGCCTAGCATTTGTATGGGACTGCAGTGGTCGTGTTCTGAATTCAACACAATAATTGAGTTAGATGTAAAAGCAGCACTGACAATTATCAGCACTGTATGCCGTGTGACCTTGAAAAGGATAATAAAACTGAGCTACTCTTTCAATCTAATAGGGAGGGAGCACAGAGAGCAAGAGAAAGAGAGACTTCCTGCCAGTTAGAAAGGCATCTTTCTCAAATGTTTATGCAGACATATGCATTGCAAAGGCTTACCTTATCGGAGCTCGGCGATACTTGTGAAGATGAGATAACAGGGACTTGTAAAGAAGTAGCAATAGGAGTCTGGTGTTGTGAATTATCAGGGAAAGAGGGAAACATCATAGGTATAGGAAATAAAGGGGGGAAGTGAAGGTAGGTAGAGAAAGTGTGAAGTTAGAAGGCAGAACAAGAAGAGCACTTCAGATCTTCTAAAGCAGAAGACAAAACAACCACCACCACCACCACCACCACCACCACACCAGAAAAGCTGAGGGGATGAGAAAGTGAAACATTTTTCAAATATAAATGTTTCCCAATTGTTGACTGCCTTAGAGAATAAATTAGATGGTGGATTATGCTGAAAGTATACAGCATTTTTTGACAAATAGGTTGGCTTAGATGTGCATCCACAAATGTCTATGTCTAGCATATGTCAGCGTATAGTCATGTCCACATGTCCATGTAAATGTGTTCGGACAATGCTGGATCCCTTGGCTAAGAAATGAAGATGGCATTTCCAGTTCCCTGCATAAGTGGATAGCAGCGTTCCTATCAAACAGGCAACAAGTAATCAAAATAGGGAAGAAAAGAGAGATAAAAATATTCAAATTAATAAACAAAAAGCATCCACGCTCCTTCCTAAAGGGTGTATTAATTTTCCTATCTCTTGAAGAGATCTTTGAAAAGTGAGCCAGGGCTGTGTCTATAATGTGGCTGCCAATAAACCTGTTGAGCAAATATATTTTATGCATGAGGAGGTAGAAGCTCTTCCACAGGAGAGGCTACCTTGATTGTCATAATATTTGTGTTTATAACTTTCTTGCTTAAAACCCTAATTTTCTTCACCTTGGTTATCAGCCTTGAAAGTGGGAATAGAAGACCTGAGATGTGGTAGGAAAAACAGGCTCTGGTTTATGTATGCTTCTGTAAAAGGGAAAGGTTCCTCCTTTCCAGATGTGTCCGATTCTAGGGGGCAATGCTCATCTCTGTTTCTTAGCCGAGGGAGCCAGCATTGTCCAAAGACAATTTCCATCATCATGTGGTCAGCATGACTATATGTATAAAGTCTAATAAAAACACTTTTCTAAAAAAAAAAAAAAAGGCTATATGCCAAAGCACACGGAACGCTGCTACCTTCCCACCAAAGTGGTACCTATTTATTTACTCTCATTTGCATGTTTTCGAACTGCTAGATGGGCAGGACCTGGGGTAAGGAGGGGAACTCACTCCATTGCGTGATGCTTGGGTCTTGAACCTGGACAGTCAGCTTTCCACCTGACAAACTCAGTGTCTTTAATTACTGAGCCATCACCCCTCCCCACCCCACCCTTATGCCTCTTTACATTGGACATCTTATAGCGCTGTATGAAGATGTATTCTTTATGTATTTTGTGACTTTTCACATATCTTTCAAAACAAACTGTACAACGTTTGATTATATGTGACAAGCCACAAAGTTAATGAGCAAATAAGTGTTTCCAAAGGTCATTTTTTTTTATAGAAACATCAGTAAAGCTGTTCAAAGGAATCCTAAACCACCCTTTTTAAGATCACACCTGAGTCATCGTAGAAATATTACTGAAAGCAGCAGGTCCAGGCTGCTTGGGACTATTTCTCAAATGCAAATATTTCCCTTTAAGATATCCATATGGGCCCCAAACTTAGAAATGCTTGAGGAGTCTTAACTATCTACGGGCAAGCCCTAGATGTTTAAATTAAAAATGATTGACTTGCTAAACTCCTTAAAATGCTTTTAATATAGGCACAAGCTGTGAAAATGAAACATTTACCTGCACATTGCATTTCCTCACCTCACGTTTTAAGGGAAACACATAATTAAGTTGTGCCTTCTGGTGCATTATGGCAAGAGAGAGGGCAACACAGCTCATCTATTTCTGGCAGCATAATGCTTTAAGCATGTGTTTTTTTTAACCTGCTCAGCTGCTGGAATAAAGGGACTTTTAACTTGGACAGCCTTATTCTTTCTTTGGTAAATAAATAAAGCACTTTTTCCCCCTACTTTGCTGTGGAAGTGATATGTGGGAAATTATTCCACAGTCATAATGGTCATACTTCATTCCACAGTCATACTAATATAGCCAGTGCTGTATTAGTGGCAGTAGTTTAGTTGTTGTCTTTCAAAGGATATTTTAGATGTCTTTCAAATATGGATGTGATTTATATGGTATTGGTTTTATGTGGTGTCTATGGGTGTATCCAGGTTGGCCCACAAATCCACCCCCCCCAATTCTAATACAGGGCACCTCTTCACAGGAAACATAGGCAGAGCACCATACCGTGTGAGTTTCTCCTTGTGAATAGACATTCATTGGTGACATTCTCTTTTGAACTGTGACTAAAGGAGGCCTTTCCCGTGAATACAGCTGCTTGTTTATTTTCCTCTGCAGAATTAGAGACAGGAAAATTGCTAGGAGGATCAAGGCAAGGACCGCCATTAGTATCACAAACCACAACTCTGTGTAGAACATTGCTTGCTTTGTGTTGCCTTTGTTATTTTCTTCAGGAGTTGTCAAGACAGGACCTATGGAATCCAGAAAAAAGAATTGGTGGCAAGACAAGGGATGGACAGAGGAGAGAGAGGGGGGAGGGAGGGGGAGAGAGAGGGAGAGACGGAGAGAGAGAGAGGGAGGGAGGGAGGGAGGGAAGGAGAGAAAGAGAGAGAGAGAAGCATGAGGAAATTAATGTGTTATTTCAGAAAGAAAATATGTGATTCAGTTCTCTGTTAGCTTTGTAATTGGGGGTACTTCACCCTTCTCATTTACAAGGTGCTGCAGTGGCTAAATATGTGAATGGTCAGTGATGCAAAGCACTTTTCACCTTGCAAACTCTGTTTTTAGTATTGGCATTGTTGTTTTCAATGGGATCCAGCCTCTACACTGGGAAGAAGAGGTCAGACTGTGTGTGTCTGTGTGTGCGTGAAGGCAGATGTAGGCACAATCATCTTGCACAACTGAAATTGGGTGAATATTTTATGCTTTTAGGTACAGGCAAGTTGCAAAAAGGTTTCGTGCCAAAGAAAATAGAGTGACAATGCCCACTGCATTTCTTAGGATGGTATGAAAAAAATAAAAAAATAAAATGAGGATGTTTGGGAATGAATAAGTGAGGCAAGTTTTACAAAGGGTTTCATTGTTCTTGTTTTTCAGCAAAGAATATGTATTTGCAAACATATCTGGATAAATGTCAGGCAATTTGATCATGCAAGCCTGAAGCAATAGCTTGTGAATTTTGAAGGAATATATGTATCAGTGAAATAATAGCATGGAAGCATGCCAAGGCGGTAAAGCAGCTAAGCCACTCACTCACCAAATGAATGAATAAATGAATGCTAATCTGGCTTTTCCCTTTTCATTAATTGTCTCCTCTATTGTTTTCAGCTTAAGGTAATGTCTTGGCTCTGTGCACACTTCATTCTTGCAGACAAGACAGCAACAATGTTAATGCGTAAACATTTTTTGTATTATAAATAACAGCTACCAGGAAGCACGAACAGAGATGTATCAAAAAAGAGTTTGACACTCTCTCGCTCACTCTGTCATGGCCAAAAGAAGCTACTTCTGTAAAGTTTGCTAGTTGCATTCAAATGGAAGTTTCCCTTCAAATGCAAATAGCAGCCTTAGGTTGGTGGTTTTTGTCAAATTGAGGCATAAAATTAAAATAAAAAAATAAAATTATTTCTACAAAAAAAAAACAATGTGCCCATTTATTTGTACTGATCCATGCTGAGTTTGATTTGTGCATAGCAAATATCAGAACTGAAGAGAACTGTTAGTCTAAGGGGATACAATTGAGATATTTGTTCTTGATTCATATTTTTATGCTCTTATGCCTGACAAAAGGAACTGTATTATAAAAGAACCAAATCACTAAAGATACTTTGCGTATTTTATAATGCATAGATACAATAAAGAGAATAAAACATTTATTCTACTGACTAAGCACTTCCTACTTGCAGCTAATAATTATAACACAGCTTCTAGATACAATGATGAGCAATTTTTAAAAGTAGTTACCAAATCCAGTAGCAGCATTGTACTTGATTAATGGTGTTACAGCACTCCCTTCATCAGTGATGCAAGTCACCTGAAACAAATAAACTGAAAAGAAATGAAATATGAGCATTATATGCACCTTTTATACTATCATTTCATTTGCATGTCTATATAGAAGCAATTCTATTCTGTTTGTCTTGGAAGGCATAATATGCACTGATATTCTCCCTCCAACTTGGAAAGTTTGCAAAAGATAGTTCTGTCCTTTAATGGGATACAAAAATCCAGATAGCCACATGATGGCAGCAAATATATATTTTTTCTCTTTCTTGTCTGTCACTGAGTCTTCACCTGGATTTTTGTAACCCAGAATTAGAAGTGATACTAAAACCTGTACCCCTGAAGTATGTCACCAAATACTAATAAAGTGTATTTATCTTAGGGGGTCATTTAAATGAATCCCCACATATATAAGGGGAAGAAGTAACAACCAGCAATGACTATTGCTTCTTCTAATTGCTATTTTCATGCTACAGTTTAGCAAAACCTGAGAACCACTGAAGCTCCTTGAGCTTTAACATTTTTTTCCCTACTTTAATGGCTAACTTAAAAATCAATATAAGCATGGGAGATGATCATCAGACTCTGTTCCGGACTATACTTTTATTACACTAGTAGTTCATCAGATTGGGTTTTTTTTCATCCAGTCTTACAAAGTGCACAAATTCAAAAACTAGATGTAGGTATCCAAGAATATTAAAAAGGATGGATAGTACATGTTTGTACTACAAAGGCTACGTTTGGTGGGTGGAGAGGAAAAAAGGCTCCACTTCTCCTTTCACACACCTATTCCTAGGCAGAGATACTTTAATGCTTGCATTGGCAACTTCAGGATGGAATTGTCAACTATGAGTAGGACTGTTCTTAAAATTGACCTGGAAGCTACATGGAACGAAATAGGTAGTGCAGCCTGGAGTTTCTTTTGAGTATAGACTATTGATTGAGTATACGATTGAGTATATACTATCACATTGATATTCACTCTCAGTGAACATACAGATTTCCTTAAATATGATTTGTCCCTAACCTGATCTACCCTGCATTTATTTGATTTATGACAGCCACTAAATTAGATTCAGTGTTTTAATGTTGGCAGACAAAACCCCCAAAACAATTACCTAAACCAGTGATGGCTAACCTTTTCCGGATAGAGTGTCAAAAGTGCGTAAAGGCGAGTGTGCCTGAACACCCAAAATGCAATGCACGCTCACCCTGGCGCATGCACGTGCAACCCCCAAAACATGCCCCACCCCATGCATTCATGCATGACCCCTGCACATATGCCCCACCACCCACATGCAGACACGACCTCCCTGCATGCCCCTGCGCATGTGCTCATTACTTCCCTGCACATACCCACCCCCCATGCATGCATGCATGACCCCCCGCACATGCATACCCCCTGTGCATGCATGGCAGAGACCCGATGACCAGCTGGCTAGCGGAAGGCATGCACACATGCACAGCGGAACTGAATTTGGGTGACGGCTCCCATACCCACAGAGAGGGTGCTGCATGCCACCTGTGGCACGTGTGCCATAGATTCGCCATCACGACCCTAAGCCAACATTTTCAAATTAGAGCAACCTCATAGATATATAAATGATCTTTAGAGATTGTCAGATCTTCCATGCTGTATTTTACTGTCCATGCTGATGCAGAGATGAACCTTCTTGGTGGTAGCACTTGTCCTGTGGAATGAGCTCTTCTTTATGGTATGTCAGTTCTATGTATTTAAGGATCTCTTGAATCCTTACAGTGGCATTCTCTACGCATTAATTTCCTCTAAAATTCCATTTCCATTCTGACCGATGAATTGATAGCCAACCTTGTTTGCTCATGAGCTCAAGGTAGTGAACATTGTGCTTCTTTCTCTTACTTTCTCCTACTTTTCCTTACGATAAAAACCCTATGAGGTAGCTTGTGAACTCACCCACTTAGTGTGCTTACATGGTTATGGTTTCCCCACTCCTAGACCAATACAGCATCTTAAGATTTGATTGCCATTGCCTGCTATTCTGTGGCTGTGACTGAAACTGAAACAAAAAAAAACAAAAAAACCCCAAGCAAGTATATCCCTCAATCAAAGGGCTAAGGAACTTAGCGTTAAGATGTGGGGAAACATTTTTGGAAGTTGCTTTATTATGTAATTAATTGCAAGCTGCCTTAATGATAATCTGATCAAGTTATGGAGGAGTAAGTAATTTAAATAAAGTTATGCACATTGCCCTAAAAAGCAAGAGTAAAGATGAATATTCAAGCTTACTTTTGTCAGATGTCCTTGGCAAGTACAGTCTGGTATCAAAGCCACTGTAGATGTGCTGCCCTCCTTCCATTAGCACATATTCCTTCAGAAGCCCATTCAGTAGGAAGGTGTGACTCCAATCCAGGAAGATGGTAGATAAATTTCCGATTATGATGAATGGAGATTTGTACAGAGGAACTGGCAAGAAAAAAAGAGAAACATTATGACAGTAAACACATTGATATCCAAATCATTAGTTATTCTTCTATGGATGTTTATATCGATTATTAGTTGGTTAATAGTTTCAAGCAATGGATGATTATCAATTAAAAAACAAAACTTTCCAATGAAATCAACAAAATTCATGGGTGTTTCCATTCCAGACTGCTGTGTATCCTTTTTGGGAGATAATGACAGAGATAGACAAAAGGCTGAGCAATTTTATGACTAGAGTTATGGAAAGGCAAAAATTAACTTGTCTATATGGGAATGCTGCAATTGAAGAACAGGACAGACTTATAAATTGTAATAACTAACACTTTAAATACTGCACTTCATATACTTGCACTTAACAATTCTTACCTTTCTTTATTATCAGGAAGACAACTCTTTCTTGCAATAAAACCTCAACTGAAATCACAAGCTTCCTTGTTTTCTGTGGGACTCTTTTGCTAATACTTAATAATTTTTGAACAACCAATGATCACCAACTGGACACTTATGTTTTAGAGGGTACTTCAGTGTTAATTATAAGAAAGAAGCTAACGAAATCATTAGCTACTGTTCTCTGGATGTTTACATCTATTATCGTTCAGTCAGTAGTTTCAAGTAAAATAAAAAAATGTTTCCAATGAAATAAACAAAATTCATGTGTGTACCCATTCCAGACTGCTGTCTGTCATTTTTGGGAAATGATGACATAGAAAAACAAAAGGCTCAACAATAGTGTGAAAAAAAATATTACTGGGGCTGAACAATGTTGTTAAAAAGTATTACCAAACTAGATCCCTCCCATAAAGACGATGTTATAACACAAGGCGTTTTACTTGACATACTTAATCCCTGGAATTCTATCTACTTTTACTCTGTGTTGCTTTACCTTCATCCCTGTCTGTTTCTACTTCATTTACCATCCTACTGTTTATCCCAGTGTTTCTCAATCACAAATATACGTGGACTTCAATTCCCAGAATTCTGGGAATTGCCAAGGATGATAAACTTATCTATCCACTTTTATTCCATGGTTGCTGTTGTTTGTTTGTTGTTTGGAACACTTCAACACCCCCACCTGCCTTTCCCCCTTATCATCGTTCCTATGGTCCCGGGCGGGAATGTGTCTTTCTTCTTTTACTCCTTCTCTGCTTCTTGAAGTCTGCAGGTGCTGTTTGGTGTTGAGTTTCATTCACATTTGGTGGCTGTTATTCAGAGGCATCATTCAAGACTTCCTTCTGTAAAAGTCTCCGCCTTGCCTACCTCTGACCTCTGTATTGTGTTTCAGGGCTGCTGGAGTCAGTTACAGCACCACAGCCATTATTGTGGCTGCGGGCACAATAACTGCTATTGTGCACCTTCTAACTGCTCTCACTGAACTGGTCCTTGATTATCAGTTGTTCTCATCTGGAACTGCTGTTGCTTCAGCTCCACTGCATTCAGTTCTTTTGGGTTTGCTCCCTTATCTATCTCCCTTATCCCCTATCTACTTTCCTACCTACCTTCTTGTTATGTCCTGTTTCTTCCTTTTTCCACCATTGCTACACTTCCTCTTTAGTCAAGTCCACCACCACCCTTTCTTTAAAGAGCCAGCACTCCAAATAAGGCATTGGCAAAGGAAGGAGAGCAATGTTATATACCCTTTCTCTCACATTCCTCCTCATGTTCCCCCCCCAATCGTTAAAATGTCTAACAAACAGTCTTAATAAGGGTAAACTAATTGAATCTGAAAAGGATTGAACTTTGACTACAGTTGCAGTAACTGGGACTATTATATAAATGTGACAGGAAAGTAAGATAGTTAACTTCAATATTTTTTCATAATTAATACATATTTTTAAAACATCATGATAGTGATGGTGTAAGCGTTCCAAATATCATCCCTGATCAAATCAGACTCCAAGGCAAAGCATTTCTCAAAGTTCCAATTTATTAAGAGAG
>JANHFT010000646.1:858783-875818 GCA_032467955.1 Pseudoxenodon macrops | reverse complement strand
TAGTTGAAAGTTCAAGATCCTGCCCTCACACCCACAAATCTGTCACATGGTCCAATCTCTCTCTGCCATGCTGGCAGGTTCGCCCACCTTGTTCTGGTCTGGTACAAAGACAAAGGATGACCTTGGCTTTCTAGAAAGAATGTTATTATGGCTACATGTCTCCCAACTCCACACTATCCCCCCTCCCATTTTCCCATAACAGAAAAATACATAGTAGAATAACAGAAAGTGTGGCAGGCCAAAGATCCAATGGACATAAATGCAGGCATGACAGGTCTTTCTAAACTTATCAACCTTTCTATACTTTTTAGGAAATATATTTTTCTACATTTTTAGAATGCTTTCCTCTCAAAGCATTTATTGCAAATGTAAATGAGCTCACAATATTACAATATGATACACTGTACCATTCACTTAATCAATTGTCTAATTCATCACTGCATGCAAAAGGAAAATAAGAACTTTCCCCCTGAGTTTGTGCTAAACAAAGAAGAAAAAGGATCAAGAAGTAACCTTGTTTTTTAAATATGTTCAGAACAGGGGTTGGATTGAAAAATTTCAGCAAGCCTTTCATTGTCTGGTTGCTGGGTGGGTGTGACTATGGGGGGCATGGCCTACTTGGCCTCCTGCACCACACTGGGTAGGGGCCTTTATGTCCTGCCCAGGATTCAGAGGCTTTCCTGGAGCCTCCAGGAGGGCAAAAATGGCCTCCTCGGGCACCGGAGACCCTCTGGAAGCCAGAAACAGGCCCCTTTCCGGACTTCCGGTAAGCCCATTTTTCACCCTCCTAAAGCCTCCATGCACGCCCTATACTTACCTGGCATCCAAAATGGGCCGCGTGGAAACTCCTGGGAGGGGTGGGGTGGGCGGGATCAGCCAGTCCTTGGGACAACCAGTTTGATGAACCAGATTAAAATTAACATCCGGTTTGCCTGAACCGGTCCAAACCAGCTGAAACCCACTCCTGGTTCAGAACCCACCAAAGCAAGCAAAATATTAGACCATCTGAGCATCTTGCATCAAAAATTTGAATTATTATTGGAAGAGACTTTTATTGGATGAAGTTTAACACTGAATAAAATTATAGGAGATTGGCTAAAAAGAAACTCAGTTGGGTAATATAATCTTATTTCAACTGCTTTTGTTTAATTTTATTTCTAACATTGAGAAAATATGCTCCTAAAATAGTAAAGTCTTCTGATTTCACAACCCCTTTTCACAAAACTTGCACAGTCTTGAAATTTGTAAATAGCTAAATGTTTTGGAAAATTTGCTTAATTTTTCAATTTTACATTTTTACTCACCTTTAATTTTTGCAAGGAACAAGAAAATCTGTTTAACTATAAATTGGAGAAATAGTAAGGCTAAATTATGAAAACTTATAAATTGGGCATTTTCAGTCATCTGTCCATGTTTTAAAAAGCTATCAAGTAGTTAGAAATTAATAGTATTTTTGAAAACCAATTAACAAAAATCCTATTAAAAGAAAAACAGATGGTTTTTGCTTGCTATAGGATAGCAGTTACATAGCCTCTTTTACCATTCTAAGAATTACAGATTCAGTCCTTAGTGGTCATGATAGAAAACAAAGCACTCCTAAAAGTGATGGAAATAAAATGCAAATCCTTTTTTTCTCTCTATGCAAACTCACCCTCTTTTTCAGTGGTAAAAGTAATCCATTCCGAAGTAGTGCTTCCAACTGAATTGTAGGATACCACTCTCAGTTTGTAGGTTGTATAAGGCTGAAGATCATTCACACTGGAATGCCGGTTCTTTCCACTATATCTCAGTTCAATAGGTCCTGGCTTACAAACTCTTTCTATGGGCAGTAACCAAGGAAGACAGGATGTGTACATGTGGAGTTCATATCTATAAGAAAAGAAATCAGCATTAACAATAAACACATCACTTGGGTTTGCATATGCCTTTCATCTGCAATATGGCTTGTTTCTGGCTTAAGTGATGAGCAATCCATTCAAATTATGATGTATATGTATATATGAACCAAGGTAATTTAGCTTACTAAATTATCAAATGATTTATGGTTTGCTATGCAAACCGTAAATTATCACAATATGTGAAGTCAATCCTGTCTGGCAAATGTGAGTTTATCCTTCCCAATATCAAATGCTGATTAAACTGAAAGGTTGACATCCAACTTAATTGCTTTAGAGTTATATATACCCCATTCATTCTATTTATGTGCCGGTGCATGATTTCTATAGGAAAATAGTACGTCATTATTTCAGTGAAGCAGTGGAGTAATATTTTCAATAATTAGGGATGAATAAAGATAATTCCCATTGCCTAGACTTTACAGTTGTATTTCAGTATCAAATTGTAATTCATATTATATTCCAAAAGTCTAGATATAAATTCATGTTAGACATTTAGATTCTACTAAATATTTTCCCCAAATTATGAATGTAAAAATAAGAACTAATTTAACCTCTATGCTTTTAAGGCACTAGTTTTAATTCATTTGTCTTTGAAATTCTATTTTACATCTATGAAGTGACTGAAGAAGGGAAGAATCTCTTAAGCCATGGGCTCACTGATAAAGCTATATATAAATAGCAACAAGTTGCTATTATTCTTCGATGTATGTTCTGGGAAAAAATAATCTCAATTAGGTAAACATGGCTATCTGTAAAGAATCTGACAAAAGGCTGAAAATCTAACTAGCTAGTTAGTTGGATGAAGGAATTTAATACAGTTAAACACAGGGGATCATCTTTTTGAACATATAGCCAGTTTGTATAGTGGTCAAGGCACCAAGCTAGAATCCAGGAAACTGATTTGTACTCTCACCTTTTGCCATGAAAACCAGCTGGATGATTTTGGGCCAGTCACTCTCTTTCAGCCAAACCCAACTTACCGGGTTCTTGTTGTGAGAAAACAGGAAGAAGAAGAGTCTAAGGCATATTCACTACTTTGAGTTACTTATAAAATAATGAAGGTGGGATTAAAAAAAAAGAAACAAACTGATGTCCTAATTTTTTTAGTTCTATAATGATTATTACACATATTATCATATTAGTTGTGTACATCAAAACTATTTCATGAATAAGTAAAGTGCAGAGAAGGAAAATGGTTATACACAAAAGCACAGAAAAAATGACAGAAGTGAGGGAAAGGACAGTGAGCATTACTAAAGCATTAGGTAGGTGTGAGTTCCCAAGTATAGATTTTAGCTGATTATATCTGAGCAGTTACCTTCTCACAATGCCATTGGGTTCCTGAGGAGCATCCCACAGAAAAGAAGCATTTCTTGAAGTCAGGTTCTGTATATGGGGAAAAGGCTGCTGAGTGGGTGGAGCTGGGTGGGTGGTGACTTGAGCCATCGGTCCCTGGCTGCAGCAGTTGAAGCAAGTGCAAGCTTCAACCCCAATAGAATAAGTGGTAAAAGGTTTGAGTCCATGGATTGTCTGCTGAGCAGTTGTTCCTTCTGAGAGCTGAAAATGACAGAACAAAAGCAGAAGCAGACACTGACATGCAAGTAGACTTATGTACTGCACAATGCTCAGCTGGGCAAACTATATGTTTGTTCATTTGATTTTTATCCCGTCTTTATTTATTTTTTTACAACTCAAGAAGGTGGATTCGGTGCACCCTCTTTCTATTTTCTCAGCAACAACAATAACAATCTTATGAAGGAGGCTGGGCTGAGAGACTGGTTCAAAGACACTCAGCCAGCTTTCATGCCAAGCAGAAGACTAAAACTCTCCTGAATTCTAGTCCAACACCATAACCACAAGACTCTGCTGTCTGTCTGACCTAATCCTAGATAGTTTTAGACCAAGCAAAGGCATATAGCTTCCTAAGAAGCAGTGACTAAGCCAGACCCTGAACAGTAATACCCAAACTGATGGACATGGCTGGTAATCAATAGTACTTCCTTTTTTCCCCATCCCCAAAACTGCATATATTTTGACAAATCCTTTAATACCTTTTCCCTCACAAGTACCCTTTATGAGGTAAAAGTTGAATTCATTTATTTTCTAATTTCACATCATATGCAATGCCTTTATTCTATGTAATCAAGAAGATTATTTAGGGCAATCCTATAATAATAATAGTAACCACCATCACCACAAATTTCATCAACTCAAAGAGTTTGATTAATACTTACCACCTTCTCCTTTCCTTTGGTGCTATTAGAGAAGAACCTGTAGAGGGTGATTATTCCATTTGGCTTTAGAGGAGGACGGATGTTGACTACAGCAGAAGTAGAAGCTATTGTTTCAAACAAAGGGGCAGGAAGTCCTTGAGGAGGGGCTGGGCCAGTCTTACATTTTGTCCAATTGCTAGCAGTTCGGCCAGCAGAATTAAATGACCAAACCTGAAAAACAAGAATTCATAACAGCCCTAAAACATTTTTTTGGGGAAAATCTATATTATCATTTCTGCTTTTGTTTATTTAACTATACCACCCAGAGTCCATTTACACTGCCCAGAACTCCTCTATGAGAAGGATGATTAAGAAGTGATTAAGAAGTTTGATATATAAACAAAAAAATAACAGAGAATGCTTCAGAACAAACTGAATTTGAGAAATGTTTTTATAGTCTCAAGACCCAAACTCAAAAGTAAGCCCTAGCATGATTTTTCTGGATACTTGTAATATACGTCCTACCCCAAAATAAGCCCCAGTTAGGCTCATTAACCAGAAGGACGCATTTAGGATCATATTTCCCCAAAAATAAGGCCTAACAGGAAAATAAGCCCTAATGCATCTTTTGGAGTAAAAATTAATATGACCCAGTCTTATTTTTGGGGAAACAAGGGTATTTATTTATTGTCTTTTCATTTCTGGTGAGCTCTCAAGGTTGCTAGAATGAGACAATCATCTTGCCTTGAAATGTAATTTCATATGGTATCTATAGCCAAGATATTTTTCCCCAGGTCCATCTGGTGCACCAGATGCATCTCTTCCTGGATCAGGAGACCCTTCTGATAGTCCCTCATTTCCTAGTTATCCTACAGCTCAACTACTGCAAAATGCTATATATGGAGATGCCCTTGAAAACAACTCAGAAGCTTCCATTTCTGTATGCAGTGGTGGAATACAGTGGTGCAGGCATTGATGACCAAGCCTCAATCTGCCCATGTAACAATTCTTCTTTGTGAGCTGCACTAGTTGATAGTTTGCAATTGTGGATGCAATTCAAGGTGCTGTTATGAGCTGTAATCTAAGTATAGGAAAAGGTTGTTTTCCTATACTTAAGCTACTTACATGCTGCAGATATAGTAAATTTAGATTTTAGTAAGGCATTTGATAAAATAAACCATAGCCTACTTCTTAATAAGATAGAGGATATTGTTTATCCCACATTGTTTTATCAGATGGATTTGCTGATCAACTTCACTCAGCATGTGGTTCTTAATGAAACTACATTTACATGGAAATATGTAGTGTGGTTCCTCAAAGTTCTGTCTTGGGCACAGTGACCTTAAACATCTTCAAAAATGAACTAAATGTGAGGATTGAAGGGGTGCTCAGCAAAACTGGGGGAAATTGCTAACATTTAAAAGCTAGACTTAAGATTCAGAAGGATCTTGGCAGACTTGAGCACTGGGCCCTATCCAACAAGGTACAGTTCAGTAGTAAGAAAAGTAAGGTCCTGCCCTTAGGCAGGAAAAACCAAATGCATAGGTACAAAATAGGTGACAGCTGTCTCAACAGTAGTAACTGTGAGAGAGATCTACATGTCCTGGTGGACCACCACTTAAGTATGAGTCAGCAACTAAACCAATGCAATTCTGGGCAGCATCAACAAAGGGATAGTATCAAGATCACAAGAAGTGATAATACTATTCTGATGACACCGTATTTGAATATTGCATCCAGTTCTGGTCACCATAATACAAAAAAGATGCTGGAGGCCTAGGTGGAATACATGGAAGAGCAACAAAGATAAGAGTTCTGGAAACTAAATATATGAAGAACGGCTAAAGAAACTGATTATGTTTAGCTTAACAAAAAGAAGCCTGAGAGGAGACATGATAGCAGTCATCCAATACTTGAAGAGATGCCAAAAGAAACCTGAAGCTCTCTTTTAAAATTATTATTATATTTAAATATTAATAACACTGGTAAGTGTGATTTTAAATTTTCACTGTAAATGAATGGTTTGATAGCCAATGGACTAGGAAATGAAATAAAATAAAAATAAAAGTAAGTTTATTTAAGGACTGTACAATTTTAAAGGCTCATCATACATGTCAACATTTCATTAAGATCTCACATGAACAACTTTCAGGACTGACTTTCTATCTGAGTAAACGCTACCATAGTATGCTTGATATTACCTTAGATCCAGGAGTTAGAGAATTGAAGGGACCTTGAAGATTTCCTAGCCCAGCTTCTGCCCAGTGCAGGAATTCTCATACTATTCTGAACAAATGGCTTCTTCAGTCTTTTCCTGAGATCCTCAAATTTTGGAGCATTCACAGAAGCCTAGGAGACAGGCTGTGAGAGACTTAACAGCTCTCATAGTCATCAAGTCCAGCAATCTCTCATGTTCGTTTAATGTTCATTCAACTTACTGCTGAATTATTTAATGTTACACTGAGTAGCATGGAAAGGTTATAACATAGAAGTGCAGTAAACCTTCTAGCATTCCTGATCATTTGCATGAGATCAGTCAGCTCAAGTCACAACCCTCCTTTAGTAGCAAAACATATTCAGTATAGAGTGCCTGCAGTAGTAAAAAATCTGTGAGATCATAAGGGAACTGGAACTCAGTTGTATGTGTAATGTTAAGGACCCTGCACCCATGAATCAAACTTATCCATGTTATTAACATTTAAATATAATAAACATATAAATAATGTGTTAAAAGCTTCATGAATATTTGTGTGTACTTAGCAAATCAGCCCACTCTTAGTATTTTGTTTAGTCATCTTCAGCTGATTATACTGAACATGTAATAAGTTGATGATATTGCTAAACTGATAATAAAGCAACAAATATATTGCCTAAGATATAATATTTACTAAGATTTTGCAAGTATTATATGATATTATCTTAATCAATGCACATAGGAAGGATTCCAAGATGTAATAGCTAAGAAAGTGTCTAATTCAAAGCACTTCTTTGGAGATGGCTTTGCTTTTGTCAGCTTTACAAAACCAGGGTGATCTGCACACTATATGAAACTCAGCAGTTATTAAACAAGACCTGCAACAAATCTGCATGAAAATTAAATTTTACTTTCATCAAGGAGAGAATAAACATATGGGAGGATGTTTAATCTTATTTATCAAAGACCATTTGTATAATTAAACACGAATATCATAAAAGGTTGACTGAGGTCATGATTTGCATGAGTAAGTAATTTGTAGAATGTCAGGTGCAATAGATGGAATAGATGGATGTGTGAATATATAGGGTTAAATTAGACTCAATAATAGTGAAACGCACAGTGATCAATCAGAATGATAGATCTAAATGGCAATACAAGGGGACTGTCTGTGTGATTTTGAGTATTAAGTATTCCTTAGTAAGCTTTCATGTCGAGCAGATCTAACTGTACTAAAACTTGCTCTTACGCTATCTCCTAATTTTCTGCTGTAAAATTTGAATTTATTCCAAGTTGCAAAGGAAGCCAAAGGTCCTAAATACTTCCATAAATGAAGATTTTTAACTATGTAATGGACCTTGTTACTGTGGATCTAGCTTCAACTGCAACCGAGAAGCCATTAGTAGATCGTTGGTGCTAGAAGATTCAAGAAAAGAAACCAATTTTAGTGGCCTCAGCTATGCAACTAATGTCTGAAAGACATATTTAAAGTATTATGTTGAAGTCATAAGACTATTCAATTGCAAGAAGGTGGCTATCTTTTCTTTAAAAAAAAGATTCAGGAATCATACTGTTTCTTTGGAATTATTGACTCTTAAGTAAATTGTGTGACTCATACAGTATGCTTATACACTGTCTGAGACTGAAAGTAAAGTATAAGAAAATTAATTATATGTTGGAAGTAGAGATGGGTTCTGAATCTTCTTACTGCTGGTTCGCTCAGGGTCGTGCTTCGAGAGCATGTGTGGCAGTCAAAAACTAGCTTCTGCGCATGCGCAAAAGCAAAATCCAAGATGGTGGCGCCCATGGAGCCACCGACAGAACTGGCTCCATGTCGTCACCACGGTATTACTACCTACTCCATAGAACTGGATAGAACCGATAGGAACCCACCTCTGGTTGGAAGGAGGAGGAGGAAGAGGAAGAATAATAATTGCAAAAAGACAGCTTTCCTTTGAACAGTTTACATTCTAAGATGATATCTTTAATTCCATAAATCAAACATCTGACTATCCCAGGTCCTTGGGAAGGACTTGATAAAAATGCCAAATCCAGTCTAGCCATCTGGCTGGCTGTGTGTTGAACCATAGTAATAATAGGACTCCCAGTGAGGCATTACTCTGACATAGTAAAAGGTACCTTGGGTGCAACCAAAAATAATTGTCATTGTAAAAGGCAGTCCCACATCATGAGAACATACCACCGCAATATTAGCTAAGTTAAAAGTTACTAAAAAGTGAAACCTTTTCATACAATTTCCAGGCTCAGAAACAGAAGTGTAATATTCAGGTATCATACATATTAATATACTTTCATAGGTATCAAATCATTCACCTTTCTAAACAATGGCATCAACTGGAACATTTATGGATGAAGGTGACATGGTAAAAATGTTGATTGTATCCAAATTATTGTAGATTATCTTCTTGTGGTTAATGTCCCTCTATTTAAACAAGAGTGCCTTGTAATTAAAACCTTCTGTGTTTCAGGATCTAATCCTGCTCAGTTTTTTGGATGAAAAAATAGGAAATGTTTGTCTGTCAGACAATAAAACCTGGTGACCGAACTCTGGACATAAATGCCAGAGACAAAAAAAGAACCTTTAAAAAAAACAGTTTCTACAATTGGTTGATTTTGTGACAGAAGAATAAAAACACATATTTTTTAAAAAATATAAAAAAATAAATCAAAGCTTAACACAACTTTTGTTCCTTTTAAATATTCCATCGCATCCATAACTAACATGGATGTTTACTTCCAAAAGACAGACAATTTAATAATTTGTTCCTATTGGTACATAATGAGATAGTTAAAACACTCCCAGGAGAGAGATAAGCAGATATTAAAAGGTCTTTCCAATACCTGCACTGACTAAGGGCAACAGTTAATTCAATAGATTCGATCAAAATCACTACTTCTTTCAGGCCTGCTGATTTATTACTTGGGCTGTAGTTAGTCATCACTCATTTTAGTTTGCTTTTCAGAGCTCATAAATTATGCGGTATAAATAAAAAGATACAATCAAGGAAACCATATCAATTCACATAACAGCCAGGGGATGTATAGACTCCCATGGCACTCACAGTAATGTCTTTTTAAAAGACAGGCACTATCACAGTGTTCGAGTATGTCAGAAACAAACAACCCAAGAGGTCTTGCCCTAATGAAGAATTAGCAAGCTCATAACTACTGTATCTGTATGTATGAATTTATCATAATTAGACAGGGGCTTTTATTTACTTGAGCAATTGTGCAAAGATTAATCACCAACTTCATCATTGTACAAAGGTTTGAAAAGGTTAAAGATAAACACAAATGGGTATTTTTCAGTGGTGAAATCCAAATTCTTTTACTACCGGTTCTGTGGGCGTGGCTTGGTGGGCGTTGTGTGGTGTGGCTTGGTGGGCGTGGCAGGGGAAGGATATTGCAAAATCTCTATTCCCAACCCACTCTGGGGCCAGTCAGATGTGGTATTGCCAGTTCTCCGAACTACTCAACTACTGGTTCTCCAGAACCTATCAGAACCTGCTGAATTTCACCCGTGCTATTTTTGTTGAGATTTGTTTTCTCCCATCTCTGTTTCTGCCTCTCTCTCTGATGTATCATAGAGACCATCCCTCACTAAGCTGCATCAATCGGAAATCAGCTTGATTAAAGGCCAACCAGTGGTCAGCAAAACGTAAACAGCTATAAAAACAGGAGCCCAGTCAATCCCTGTTCAGTTGCCTGTGATTTGCATAGTAGATCATCTTGCCTCTGAAGATACCAATCACTGTTGCCAGCAAATATCAAAAATCTGTTTTTTTAAGACCACTGTCATTAAACCCTGAAGTCAAACACTGCCCATGGTGCTTTATATATCTGAATAAATAAAGAGAGTTTCATTTATTTCCTAAACTGAAATCCAATATAAAAACAATTCTGCCGAATCCTACCCCCACAAAAAAACTCCATAAATCAGACGCCACCAATGAAACGCCCCTGCTTTGGTAGACAGAAACCACAGCTCTGATGATTAATATCTAATCTGAAACATTTGTAAATCAAAGAATATTGTATAGGATTTGCATTCATTTTTGTACTCTGTCCCATTATAAACTAAATTGTTGAACCCTTGAGCATGACCATTGATCTTTGTACCATAAGTGGATCTCTAGATTGCAATTACTGGTTGCAATTCTTTGTGCTTCTGTAGAAGATATCCCAGATAGCCTTTGGATTTTAGGAGTCAAATTAAGTTCTGAGCAATCCTGTTGAGTTATTGCAAATACATAAACAATATGTAGTTGATTAACCTTTGTATTTTCTATCCAACTAGGATATTGGCATTATTTGAAAACCAAGTTCTGTAAAAGCTTGTCTCAGAGAACGAGATGTAAGATACTGTAAAATAATTTGACATTCCTTGTCCATCTTTAAAAAATATACTTAAGCTTACATACGATACCTGTATCTTTGAGTAAGAAAAGAACAAATTATACTCATTTATTTCATGGCCATTATTCTTGTTGATATTATATCCATTTTTCCATGATCGCGTTTCAGTAAACTCAATACCCAAATAGTTAAATGACCTCACTTGTCCTATCTCCTTATCATCTGCCCATCTGTGTCTCTTTGGTCTTTTAGTAAATATTCTGTCTGGATTTTTCTCATTCCAATTAATGTAGTTGACATGACCACCATGTTGTCTGGTATTTTGTCCATCTCTCCTTTCTAACTGAAGATTTCAGAACTGAACTTAGGAGTCCTTGGTGTGAAAAGAATTGTTCCCTCCTAAGGCCTTTCTCATGTTACCCTGGATTAAAGAGTTTGTTAAAGCTTCAGAAATAAAAAGAAGAAAAGATACTATCATTTCCGACCTTAGTTATATTGTTAATGTCAGAACCATCAAGGTAGACTCTGAAGACTGACAGCATTTTTTTTAAAAAAAGGCCTTCTTTCCATTTCAGGAAATTTATTTGCATTTAAAACTTTATAGCCAACAAACACGGCTCTGAGAGAGATGCAGAAGAATCAATATGATACTTAATGAAAAATAAATCTGGGTTTCATCAAAAGTCAATTCCTACACTTATGAATTAGATGTCTCACAAGCAATATAAATATATTGTCAACAATAGTAAGTCTAAGAATAGCTCCCCGAGGGATGCTCCATATGACATCTGCAAAAGAAAAATACAGGCATGCTTTTTTTCTTTCACATAAACACCTTCTCCATTTCAGAATAAAACTGAGAATTGCTAACATATATGGCTTAGTGCATCACTGACTAATTTCAAAGTAGCTATTAATAAAGACTTGATTAATAAAACAAGCAAAACAAAAATAAGTGAGCAATGGCTTACAGTTTATTTGAATTCTTATTCAGCGTGCTGGTGGTTTCAGCTGAAATCTAACTTTGTGGATGCCATACTATGCAATCAAACTGTATATTTCTGCCTAACATGTAAACATCAGAGGTGGCTTCCTACTGGTTCTATCTGGTTCTATAGAATCGGTAGTAACTTCGCAATGACAGTTCTGTCGGTGTCTTCATTGGTACCGCCATCTTGGATTTTGCTTCTGTGCATGTGCAGAAGCTAGTTTTTGACTGCCACGTGTGTGTGCTCGAAGCGCAACCCTGAGCGAACTGGCAGTAAGAAGATTCAGAACCACCTCTGGTGAACATGCATTTCCACAACCCTTCTCAATTACCAGCAAGTTCAGAATGTTTGATAGTTTCAATTGTGTCCTTTTAGTAAAATCTAAATTTGAGTGAAATCTTTGAAAAGAATAAGCCAATTGGAAAATATGTAAATATCACTTAGATTACCTCAGCCAGTTTACAGTTTGCCAAGTTTGCCATAAAACTTTATTTTTGCTGCCTGCATGTGTTTGCCACACCTGCATAAAACCCATCAATTTAAGTATATATTCTCTCTCTCTTTCTCAGAGAGAGATTCCAGCCTCTAATGTGAATAATAAATTCCAGAAAGCATTCTAGCAGTTCTCTCACTGTTAACTTGTCGAAGCTCAAAGAAAATGGCATCAATAGAAATAGGAAATCAAATAATTGTCATCAGTGATGAAACACAGGCTTTTCCGTGATGTCAAGCATTCCTCTGAAACTTGCCATGTGCAGCCATCTATATCCCACATGTAACTATGCAGAATCGCAAGAGGCATCCAAAACTTTTTGGTGAAAAAACTTGTCCAAGGTCCCAATTTATCCAGCTCAAAAGACACTAGGAATAATTACTGGAATTAAGGAACCATTGTTGCCTCTTGGTTGTGACAAGTCTAAGAGGCCTCTGGATACGCTCTATCACTCAGATAATATGCTAACTGAAGTACTCTTCACGGGGACTAAGTCAGCCAACAAGACAAGACAGAGAAATAGATACACACAAACTTCCTCCTACCCCCCACAATTTGTATATGTCTAAACCCTGTGCAGAAAAGAGTTACATCTGCATCAGAACTGGAGTAGAAGGCACTCATATCCATTCAGCATCATGCCCCTAGGAATCTGTCAGCTTCGTTATATCACAAAACAAGTTCATGTATAAAGAGGCATTGCTATGCCATCTCGAAGCACTGTGATCCTTAATAGTTCTTAGAGCGAATAATACCATTGCTAAGATACGGTATATTAACCATTTGATAAAGATAATTTCTCAGTGAGATGCCCAGAAATTTTCATAGTAATCTCCCATTTTCATACCTGATATTCATATTCGGTGAAAGGCAAGAGTGTGTCATCTTTGAATGAAGTGGATGAACCATTATAAACAAGGCTGACATTGTGTTGATTGGGTCCTGACTGTCTTCGATAAAGCTCGTAATGTAAGATGTCTCCATTTGGGTGCTTTGGGACAGTCCACACAATGGAAAGAACAGTCTGGAATCCATCAGGACTTGACTGGACATCTATGAAAGGATCTGGCTGTATTTCAGGGGGTGCTTCAAGAGTTTGTACGGATGACCATTCGCTGTGAGTGCAGCCCAGAAGACCGCAAGCTTGTAGTTGTACTTCATACCTTTACAAACACAAACCATAAATGAGGCAGTAGAATCTAGGCTTTGCACTACATATAAAGGTAATATAAAGTGCATATGTTCCACAAGACTAAGTTTACAGATATTAAAACAAAGAAGAAATGCATTCCTTAAAAAGACAGGACTGTAATTTAAGATATTTTGGTGAATATGAATCTAACCATATGAATTGAAAATATTGGGATACTTTCATCTGGATAGAAAAGGACACAACACTAAATTTGTTAGAAATATAAAATCTGATTGGCAAAGGCTACCTATAAAAGAAAAACAACCTGGTTATCTAAGTAAATTTAGTCAACAATTCCTACAATGGACAAACTAATATGCATGCACCTCTCAGCTTTTTCATGGATGCAGTGAGCTAATCTTATGCCTTGGGAAATCAATTTATGTTCTAAAGTACAAGAATTCCCTCCTCATTTACTCATTACAGCATATGCTTACAACATACCTGTGATAGGGTTTTAGTTCTGTTAAATTGTAAGACTGTCTTCCAAAAGAATCATGGAACGAATCCAGATAAATCACTTTCTTTTGTGATTTAATGGGCTCCCGAAGAATGATAGTATAATTGATCAGGTTACCATTAATCTTTGCTGGAGGATCCCAAATAACCAAAATTGTCTGTGAGGTCCATGGATGCAACAAAGGTGGAGACATTCCAGATGGGGCAGAAGGATTGGTTCTTATCTTGGCTATCTGGCTGGTGACACTTCCTTGGCTGTTGTTTGCAGTAACAGTATAGATATATTCTATTCCAGGAGTTAACATGAAGTCCTTATAGTGTCTATCTAGACCTGAATAAACCAGCAATCCATTCCTCCTTAGTTCATAAATCTGGATTTTACCATTTGGATTATTGGGAGCGTTCCATGTAATTTCTAGAGATTCTGAATCTGTCACTAGTAACTTAGGGGGATCTAAGTTAAGAGGAGGGGCTTCCATTGTCCAAGCAGATTGGGATGCACTAACGGTGCAGCCTCCATTGGTACAGGCAACCAATGTGATGTCATATTTAGTATAAGGTTGTAGATTTACTACTGTCTTGAATAAACTCTTTCCAACATACTGTTCTTCACCATTCAGCTTTAAAATGTACTTTATGATTTCACCATTTTGAATTTGGGGTGGCGACCAAGATACATTAATCTGGGTTGAACGTATACCTTCTAGAGTAGGAGGGCTGACTATTGCTGGGGCTGCCTCTAAGGTCCGTATTCTGGAATGGTTACTAGAGCAGCATCCTCCCAGGGTACAAGCAGTTATTACATAATTGTATTCTGTATATGGAAGCAAGCCTTCATCAGTATAATTGAAGGTTGAAGCATCAAAGCTAAAAGGATAAGGAACATCATTTCTTTGGAGCTTATATGACAGCAAAACACCATTGCTTTTTTCTGGGAATGACCATGAAATCCACATTTTGCTGGGATTTTGAGGGATATAAATTAACATGGGAGCAGCCATGCCTTCTGGGGCAGCTTGGCTGGTTTTTGCAGCAGACCAAGGACTATCAGTGTATCCTGCTGAATTCCAGGCACGTATTTTATATTCGTATGTAGTCCACGGCTGCAAATGCTGAGCATGATATACAAATGCATTACTCCCAGTGTTATATTCTGTGAAAACAATGTTCTCTTCTTCTGTCGTGCTATTTCCCCCCGAAGCATTTTCTTTGGTGTGTCTGTGAATAACTTCATAGCGCATTATTTTTCCATTTGAATTAATTGGCTCAGACCAGCTCAGTTCAATGCTGGTTGCATTCACCAAATGGATTACGGGAGCCATTTGAGAAGCAGGAGGGGCTGCATCTGTCCAAATTTGCTGCGGTGAAGAGCGAGTGCAACCAGCTGCTGTACAAGCTTCAAGAAGGAGAGTGTATTCAGTGAAGGGCTCAAGACGTCTGAAGAGGAACTGACGAGACAAACCACTATATTCTAGATTACCATCATTGAAAATATTGTAAATCTGAAAGGAAAGACAATGTTCATACATTAGCAGCAAGACCATCAGTGGCCTCATTAGGCATCTTTTTAAACCTACTACAACCCCTCAAATAGGTATAATAACTTTTCATAGGCTCCATAGGCAGCCCATCCCTGCTGCTCTTTGGATATTGTAAAAACAGGGGGTTTATTAAAGATCCAGCAGGCATAATAAAAAGCATGAAGAAAGTGTTCAGTTTGATGCTTAGCCTCCTATCACTCTTTTCATTGGGAAAAAAAAGTTTTACTCTGTTCACTTTTGTGCATATGTTATATACAAGCACCGTTGAGCTAGTGTTAATTCCTGTAGGCTAGTTCTTTCTTGTCAACACTTTCAGATGTGGAGTGTCATTGCCTTCTTCCAAGGGCTGAGATAGAGTGACTGGCACCAAATCACCCAGGTAGCTTTGTGCCTAAGGCAGGACTACAACATGAGTTTTCTAAATCAAGGGCCAGTACCTTAAGTACTAGATTCAACAGGTTCTAAATGCTTACGTTATGTATTCGACATTATTTTAAAGCTGAAAACTGAATGACTCACTGAGAAAAATCAAGATGTACTTATAGATCCAAAGTTAATGGGTTAAGCATTAGATTTGGATTATTTTTGAGGATACTGGAAAGCTCAGTGTTTGACCTTTTAGACAAATCACTATCCTGTTGCTTGGAAGAAAGACATGAAAATGACTTATATTGGCGGTAATGAAAAGCTCGACGAAGGATCCACTTAGTTCAGTCTGATTTAATTATGGATGGATAGATAGATAGATTTTTAAATCAAGTCTTGATTTTTAAATGAAAAAAAGGGCTGGGGTTAAGGTTTTACATGACCATTGTAAAGGACTGTGAAAAATCTCTAAGGTGCTAAAAGCAATCACATATTTTCAAGTATTTTTTTAAAAGTATATTTTAACAATGTCGTCTTTATTTTAAAATGAAAGCCTCTAGTGAAAAGTGTAAAATAATACAATATCTCCTTCCTGATAAAGACCAGCAGAGGGAAGAAGGAAAAAAAACAACACAGCAGAAAGTATCCTGGAGATGCTTCCCAGAGTAGGACATATTCACGGATGTAAGGCTAACATATTTTATTATATCATAAGCCCACTTCATTTACTGTGTAATAAAACTAAAACTGGTAAGTCTTTAAATCCCACAGATGATTCTTTTACTGTAAGTGTAATGATTGGAGGTCTGTGGAGATTCTCAATCATCCATGTCATGGTTATCTCAAAGGTGCCTTTTCAAAAGGCAGCTGGACTTTATTTTTCCTTGAAGATGTTTTGCTTCTTATTCAAGAAGCTTCTCAATGCATTTTGATATGAACATTTTGTCCCAGTACTCATCATTTGTTTGGTACTCAAAGCACAAGCTAGAACTTGTTAGTGTTGGCTGCCTTGCGACTCGCTATTATTTATTATAGGAAAAAATTATTTGGTTCTCATCATTTTTGGTACTCATTGTAATCCTTGGAACCAATTAATGAGCAGAACCAAAGTGCCATTCTATAGCCTATCACAATAGAATAGAATAGAATAGGATTCTTTATTGGCCAAGTGTGATTGGACAAACAAGGAATTTGTCTTTGGTGTATATACTCTCACTGTACGTAAGGAGAATAAAATACATTTTTCAAGAATAAAAATATACAACACTTAGTGATAGTCAAGGTTACTAATAAGCTATCAAATCGTACTAGGA
>JANHFT010000646.1:824956-841923 GCA_032467955.1 Pseudoxenodon macrops | reverse complement strand
ATGCAACAACACAACCAACCAATCTGCTCACAGCAACAAAGCCAACACCCCACACCTCCCCAGTATTTATAGAGAGATGGCAGCTTCGATCACGCTTTTCTCGCACAAGCACGAAGTCGAAAGCACCAGCCTGAAGATGATGAGTGAGACCTCGTCGAAACGTCGCCAAGATACTCTCAATCTTACACGATGTACTGTTTGGGAAGTTTATTTGAAAACTTTTTCATCTTCTTTTTCATATAGAAAATTTTAAGTGTAAAAGACAGGCAAATTAAAAATTAACAAATCAAACTTTCAACATAATTTCCTTTGATCAATGAATGGTACGTTTTGCCTACTGCCTACTCTTGGAATTGTTTAGAGAATTTTTAAATTTGAGATTATAGTATGGTATACTTCATATCAATAAAGCATTAGTAAATTTAGTACATGATGTTGATAAAGATTATTTGAAAGTTATGTGCCACTGTATAGAGACCTCCTAGTGGTCAGTAGCTATTATATCTGTAACACTAAAATTTTGTCAGCAATTAGAGCAATAATCTAACTAAAATATGATTTTATTTAGGCTTTTGAGGAATTGAACAAACATGCAACATTGTTGAAATATGTTTCAAGTAATTAGCGCTTAATTCAAATAGACTTCAAGTAAAATGAAAGTAAGTGTGGAATTTTTGAAAGATTACAAAACAAGATATATTCATCAATATCTCTTATAGGAAACCTTCTGGTACCTTCTGATAACACTTCACTTTTGGAAAGAACCACAGGCAATGAATAAAATGAGTGGAATGGAATTATACACGTGGAAAGGTCTACAATTTTCTGTTCTTGGGAAAGATTGATGGTGAGGCTTATTCTTTGTTTTTTAAAAAAACTTCTAACCTATTTTACAGTTTAAATCACTTTTTAAATGTAATTCTTCAAAAATCTTGAAAATGGCACAGCTTGAAGTTCACTAGAAGAATTTGAGAGGGTTCTCAAAAATATTCAGGAAACATAGCTTAGCCATCAATTCTCATAGCATATGGATGAAAATGCTGCTATGGTCATAATTAAGTAGGAGTAGTAATCTCATATTAGCATTAAACTCACTTAAAAGAAAGTCGAAGCTATTTTAGAGATGCATTCTTGGACAAAATACCCAAAGCATTTCAGTAAAGTTTTGAGCATGTTGATAAAATTAATAATATTTCTAAGATTATTTTTATATATTTCTATTCATTTGTATCACTAATAAAAGATTAGAATCAAGAGCCTAGCCACTGAATTTATATATATATATATTAGAACTGCCTTTTTAATATATTTCTATTCCATTCAGGGGGATTGAAGCTGTTGAATACTGACTATGAACTTTAGCTTGACAAATGTAGGATAGATTCTATCCCTTTCAACTCTAGGAGTGACAAAACCCACAGGAGGAAGCAGATATGTATCCTATTGTGCACAATGGCCTGTGGAGATAAGATACAGGCTAATAATTCCACTTCTTATTTTCAATAAAAGAATGCAGCCAATGGGCCCCACTCTATGCTAGGTACAATAAGAAAATGCTTTAACATAACTGAAATCAAACAAACATGGCTTGGAAATGTCTTGTTTTGAACAGGAAAATTGTAGAAGAACATTGACATAAAAAAAAAGTGTATTGACATAAAATAATAAAATAATGGTTGGCAGCCCAGAGGGGGAGGAGGGGAGAAAGAGGGATGGTTTTGTAGGAGGGGCAGGCATGTGTGCATATGTGCATGCAAGCACCTGTTGCTTATCTGACTAGGGCTAAAAGCACCCACAATGCTCACACAAGTAATGCCTTGAACACCTGCAACACTTGTGAGAGTGGAGCTCTGAGCTCCCGTGATGCTCGCATGAGTGAGGCTTGAAGTGCCCACACTACTGGCACAAGTGAGACCCTGAGTGTCCATAGTGCTTGTGTGAGTGGGGCCACGTGCTCCCGTGACACTTTTGTGAGTGGGGTTGAGCATACACACCAGCTGGCCACTCACAATAGGCCATGGCTGTGGCCCACAGGTTGGGGACCCCTGCACTAGTAGATATTTATGGTTAATAATTACTTCTAACTTATTTCCTTCAAACTCATTTCAAAGTGCAAAGAAGATACATTCTTATAAAGTTAACATTTGGGATGAAAAATTTATAAAAGGAAAAATAAATGCTAAATAATAGAGTACATCTATCAGAAGGAGTGTTTACATATGGCAAATTATATGAGGAGATGATTAGACCTAGAACATGTCACAAACGTTTTCTCAAACTTTTTTAAAAAGAGAAAACATGTACAGTACATACTTCAGTAGTCTTCTAACACATACCTTTAGAAAACTAAGCAATGACTAAGAAAAAATGTAAAAACTGAAATGCATTGAGAACTCTATTAATTAAAATGGTTAATACATATACTATTATGCTCTGAAAATTGCTGTCTCGTTTTATACAATTCTGTAGTATCAGAACTTCAGTCAGCTACATTAAGCACTTCCACTTACTACTAGTCAAAATCCTTACCCAAGAATCTCCTCTCTATTATTTTATTTCCTACTGCCCATCAATATTCTGTTCTTTTCCATCCTCACCAATGTAGCACATAAAATGTAAGATCTGCCAAACATTATTGCCACAGATTCCACTTCTGAGGTAATAATATCTATTCAGCTCCAAATTATTACGTTTATTAAGCTTTGCAACTTACAGTATATGAGTATCATGTAAAAGCTCTTTCTTTCTGTAGTAGTTGATTTATTTCTGATTCTGAAGAGTTATGAGGCAAATCTACCTAATTACCAAACATAAATCATTGATGTCAAGCTAATGTTAATTTTACTATCATGCTTAAACCAGCATGCACTGTAAATGTGCATAGATAAAATTATATTTCAAGGGTTGAAAAATATCTGATTTTGGTAGGACTTTCCTCATTCTAGACATTCAAAGCTTACGGTACCAATACAGAATTACGTTTAGTAGAATTTACCTCTGAGTAAATGACAATGTTTAACTAACTTTCTTTTGGGTGCCTTCACTTTTGTTAAATTAAGAAATATATAGGAAAATCACATACTGCAAGGCCAAGGTTAGCCTCTAGCATCTATTTAAAAAATACTTCTGAGACCCTCACAGATCATGTAGGAATTCTTATAAAACACAAATGGAGAGTTAATATAGGAAATTAGAAAATCCACTTCTTCAAGTCATTTTACCAGGTATGCCTATTGGCTCAGAAAGATTGTCCACCCATGCAATAGCCATTATCACCTACACTATGCATACTCCAGTTAGAGGGACCATACTTGAACAATGCCAAGCAATTGGCTAGATAAGGAGGTTAAAATATACCTGATGAAAGCAATGATAAACCATGTATGTCTTATTGCCAATATAACAAACGTAGTGGCTCAGTGGCTGATTCTGAACTTGTCGATCAGAAAGGTCAGCAGTTTGGCGGTTCGAATCCCTAGAGCAGTGTAACGGAGTGAGCTCCCATTACTTGTCCCCTTCTGCCAACCTAGCAGTTTGAAAGCATGTAAAAATGCAAGTAGAAAAAATAGGAACCACCTTTGGTGGGAAGGTAACAGTGTTCCATTTGCCTTTGGCATTGAATCATGCCGGCCACATGACCACAGAGATGTCTTTGGACAGTGCTGGCTCTTTGGCTTAGAAACGGAGATGAGCACCGCCCCCTAGAGTCAGGAATGACTAGCACATATACAGTCATTGGGAATCAGGTTCAGCTCAAAGATATTTCTCTTTTTTTGGGGGGGTCAACTCTTCCCTCTCAAAATGGAAAAGTTAGATGTGAAAGTCAATAAGGATAGGACTACTGCATACCTTGCACTGCACCATTTCAAAAGCTGTAGTCCAAAACATTTGGTGCACAACAAATAGGGAAATGCATGCTAGTACTCAAGCAATAGTGAGTGATTAAGCTTATGAAAAGCATCAAATTACCAGGGGAAACAAAATCTTTACTAAACTGTTCTTTCATCTCTTCTATGCAGGAGGAATATTTCTTTTAAATTGATGACTACATCAGCTTGAGATGAAGGAAGCTTGCTTTTGACATACAGAGTTATATTCCCCCCTCCACCTCATATGTACATTTTATGATTTTTCTGAAATTTACAGAATTAAACAGCTGAGATATGTTTAAATAAAAAGGTCTTTTGAAATACATGTACAAATCCTGAGAGAGGACCAAAAATTGACACAGTATTTCTAAATGCTTACACTGAATCCAAAGGTGCTTTACACATTGATTGGTTAATCTAGTACTTACTGGAAGTGTCAATGCAGTAACATCCTGAGTGTTAATTGTTGGGTCATTCTGTCTCTCTTGATAGACAACATGATACTGAGAAATAGCACCATTAGGAGAAGTTGGGCTGGTCCAATTTAGGAACAAAGAATGAGCGCTGATCGCTTGTGCTGAGGGAGCTTTCATGCTTGATGGTGGAGCTTCTGGGGTCTGTGTTGAAGACCATGAACTATTCACTGAACCCTTGGAATTCTGAGCCTTGACACGGTATTCGTACTCTGCAAATGGTAGAAGAGCATCTGTAGCATCAATAAATTCTAAAGTGCCCTCAGACCAGATGAACACAAGCGTTTCCTCTTGAGTCTCCATAGGACGTCTGAAAAGCAGACCAAAAAGATTGGATGGTTATTGGCAAGTTCAAATATAATAACCGGATCCTGAAGTACACATTTCAAAACTACCACAATCTAGTATAGTTTCTCTGATAAATGTTAATGCTGATCTACAAGATTGCACTAAGTGCTCCTCATGTCCAAAACATTGACCTCTTTCTGAATTCTCCTTTTCATAAGAAAAGAAAAGAAGAAAAGAAAAGAAGTGATCATTGGAGGCAGGGTCATTTTAAGAGTAACAAGAAAAAATGTTTGAAACGTGACCATAAGAATTATGTATTGATTATCTTGGTGTTTTATTCATGAGTGTCATTTAGGTGAGAGTTTAATATGTAGGAGACAAATATACAATATGCACACTTAGATGCATACATTAATAATCTGTTTTAGGGGTTTTCTAATTAAGAATAAAAATGCTGAATTACTGTGTACACAAAGTCATTAAATAGATGTTTAAGACAAGAACCTCAAAGTTTATCTGATCTAGTGTAAAAGTGAGTAATGATTTGAGTTCTGCAATCTTGGACTTTTGAAGGTATTTCCATTAAATTCAGTTCATTTACATGATGAGGGCTAGAATAATGATGTAGAAAATTTAAGGGAAAAACATTAAACTAAAAAAAACCACCTTGTTTTTTTCCTGCTTACTACTGAGAGCTGATTCCATATATATGTGCATTTAGCATACATTTTAGTGCAAGAAGTCTTTTCATTTTGATTATAAAGATCAGTCATTGAAGAAAAGTAGAAGAAAATTCATTTTAAGTGCCACAAGCCTCTTTTTAATGCTAAGTAGTTCTGTTTGCACTGAACAGCATTTCACTTAAAAAAATAGCTGTTTGCTGAATTTATAAATTAATGTTTAGCAATATGGGGAATCTGTAAGAAACAGCTTCCCTGCACTGAAATATCAAAAATGTCACCAACTGTGAGCTTTTCCACAAGCAAAAGCTGAACAATGTAGCCTGGTTAAAGTGTTTAGATCATATTACTGTTGAATATTTAATGAAAGAAACTTATGCTTAGGCAAATACTTCCATCTGTAGTACTAAAAAGACAGCATATCTTGTATGAATAAACTGTGAACAGAAGTGTTTGAGCAATCTCTAATCATTTCAAAAGGCTGAGTATTTAGAATTCAACTGCTCATTTAAGTGGAAGTTTTTCTCCTAATATAGCAAGCAATAAAAGGAGAAAGATGCCATATTAAAGAAATGTCAGTTGCCTTTGCTTCTGCGCTGTGCTTGCCTTGCCACTTACTCCTAAGGTATGTACTTGGATGTCCAATTTTTACCATGGCAAACCTGCACAGCCAGTAGCATAGCCTGTATATTTGAAGTGTTTATTCTGAAAACAGAAGGCTGCCTTTAAAAATAAATAAAATGGAAGCTGTCATTCTTTGAGTCAATGTGTGAAGTTTAATTTTGTGGTTTTTGCATAGCTACGCATATAGCTTTTTTCATGTGACAATTGCATGCTCATTATAGAAGTATCTCCCTTGGCCTCTGCACATTCAGTGTTAGGTCAGAAAAGAAACTTGGTGAGAGTAATTGGCAAACTCCATGCATGTGATGAAATGTAGTGAGGAGGTGGACCCCCACTGGGAAAGGGACTGCATTCCAGAGTAGCCCCTCCCTGATAATTCACTGGGGTAGATCTGTACAATTGGGTATCATCAGCATATTGATTATACCTCCTCCCATGGCAGTGGAGATGCTTACTCAGTGGTCACATGTAGATGGTAAATAGGAGACAAGAATGCACTTTTATATTCACTCACTTGACAAATACTGTAACTTTAATTAAAATGGTAAGTGTGTTAGAAATGGCTGACACTAATATATGGAGACATCCCGGAGTGTAGACAGAAAGTGGTTCTCTTAACTCTTTGCATTATTCTTTATAGTCTGGAGAAACTCTTTCTCCATTTCCATCTTTTAACCATTCAATGTCTAACCATTCCTCCCCTCTGTAGAACAAGTAAATATTGTTAAAATGAAAAACCTCCTTCTAACCACTTTGAATATAAAATATCATTCTAGCCACCATTAAATATAAAATCAAGTCAACCTAATGATAACAGGCTTTTAAATATTATCATTATATCGACTTTATTTTGTATTTATTCTGTAATCAAGTCTCTCTCGGTGTGTAAGCTTGCTTTTCATAGGGGAATATGCAGCACTTACATAAATACATACAGATATACACAGGTTTATGGTTCAGAAATAAATGGATAATAAATATTGCCATCCCCCACATAGTTTTATTCCAATTAAGACTCTAGGCTTTTGGGGAAAAAACGGTTTGTGATGGGGAAGGAGAGAGAGATATCATGAAGGTTAGCATAGAAGAAGCTGAAACCCTTGCAAATTTAGATCCTTCAGTTTTAATGAAAAACTGCCTACTCACTTGCTGCTTAAATAAATTTAGTTTAATGTATAAATGACAATAAGGCAGGGCAGCAAAAGATGAAACAGAAATTACATGCAAAACATCATCTAAAAATATTGAAGGGGTTTTTGTTATAGCAGTCTAAGGCTGTGTATGAGCACTGCATGAAAAAAAGTGCTGTGCTTACATTCCATTTCTGTCCTTACATATTTCTGATTTTTTTTCATAGCTATCTGAAAAAGATGTGATATTGTTGTTGTCTAAGCACATTTAAACTTCAGCTGAAATAACTGCCAAGTGATTCATGCCTATGTAGGTGAATATAACGATTGTATCTGGAGCCCCAGTGCGCCATTTTCATTTCACTTTAAATAAAAAACAAAATGTATCTATGTCAGTCAGTGCCCTTCTGCTGTACTCCGAGGTATCAAACAGGCTACAATTATGATTGTGAAGTGATTGTGTCACATTGGAGGAAGGTTTATTGCTTTCGAGTCTGCTAGGCAGTAACACATTCTGTTTCATATTACTCTTTATATCATTGTTTGGCTGTGACTAGAATAATCAAATGCCATCAAATGCTGTCAAATTCAATTTACAATATTTTCCACTTTCTGCATTATATTTCCTGCTTTCCCTTTCCCTGGCTGCTATGGAATTGCTAGTATAATCATCAGTGTTGTTTACAAAATCAGCAAAATGAAAACGTGTTTTGGACTATGAAAGATACATTTTTTCCTTTTATACAAAATTGGGGCTTAATCTATTTGGTCATACAATTAGCATAGAAAAGGGAAAATATTCCAAATCGAGCAGCATTTTAGAAACTGCTCAAAGTCTTCAGCTAACATACTAGCAAGTTGGTTCAAGAAAAGACATACTAACATCAACTGCTTTTTTAGAATCAATAGCTCCTTGACAAATAGTACAGAGCCAGCCAAATCAAGTTTGACCAAGTTCTTTTGTCACTATGAAGATCTGGCAACTTCAAACATCAGCCTGAATTCTGCCTTCCTTGCTAAGTCATTGTCATTGGCAGTTATTGCCTAGCCTAATGAGCAAATTTCTTTTTCTGTCACTCCTTCCTTCAACTCCATGGATCCATCATGTTTACATAGCAATGATGATTTTCAGGCTAGTGTCTAGTTCTTCCTATTTATTTTCTTCAAACTGCTTTTCACCCCTTTTCTCCCTTTCCTCTTAGCTTGCCATCTATCTGCATTCATTACTTTGGAATTCTACAGAGTTGCTACCCCTTTTCCAAAATATTTCCCCAACATATCAGCTTTTCTTTCTTGAACAATTGAACATTTTTATCAATTACATTTTCTTAATCAAGACAGAAGGCTTACTACCACAACCTCCATACTGTTTATGATAGAGGTCTGGGGCAAGCAAGCCATGTGCAAGTTTAAAATATTGTAGAAACATCTACACAATACTAGTGACTTGTTCTTCTAATTGGAGTTGTTGGACGTGGTATATAAAACACCACAGTATATTTGATCATAATGAATGCTGACAAAAGAATTACGTTGCACAAGAAAGACAGAAGAGTTTTAATGCATATGGAGATTCTGCATCCAGCATGATGCATATTTGAAAAAGCTATTTGACCCATCTGCATTCAGGAAACCTCATTGAGACTTGGTTTAAATGTTCTTTTTGCTATGCTGAAAATGCAATTCATGGTCAAGGCTTAAAACAACAGTAATGGTAAAATACTTTTTTTATAACAGATGATGATATCATTTTTCTTCCATAATCACTGTGTCTTTCTGGAGCCCTGGGGCATTTCTTTGGATGTTTTGCATACTGCTTACACCTACTCATCTTGAAAAAAATGTCACCTTCACAGAAAGCTTCCACTACATAGTAATATTTAATGGTTAAAAGTACAAAACTTCAAGAACTACCTGTAAATAAAGTAGTTTCTAATTATTCCATTGGGTTTTTTAGGAGGTAACCATTTTACATCTATATATGTTGGTCCAATGGCTGAAATGACAGGAGGATTCAAATCTTCAGGAAAGGCTTCAGCAGTGGTTGCATATAGTTGTTCACCAACTCCGCAGTCAGCTAGAAGAATACAAAGCAGACCTTAGGAATCATATTTCCTTTCAAGCATGGAAAGTACTGTTATAATGGTCAATGAGTCAAGAACGAATATTTCTTAATGAAAACATGCCTCTTTAAAATCATTGTAACCATTGTAATAATTTTTTTTAATATATGGGGTCTAGTAGAAAGTCCAGACACAATTATTTTATTTATCTATTAAATTTCTACATTACCTCTCTCATCTCTGGGAAGTTAACACCATTCATCAGAGAGTTTGGTAAGTAAGAAAGGAAAGTATACCATTCATAGCATCTTCCAAATCAAGCTCAGCCCCTGGTGTCTTCATAGACAGTTCCATGCAGCTTGTTCTGAGGGGTTTTCTTTATTTGACAATCTAGCCTAGAGCTATGGTATTCTAGAGAATTTTCCATCCCAATATTGTTCAGACTCAACTTGACAAACTATTTGTGTTCAGTAAGTCATGTGTATGTGTTGTCTTTCACTGGACTGCCAACATCTGATCTAGACTTTTACACACACACACACACACACACACAAACAAACAAACAAACAAACAAACAAACACACACACGTAAATGAAATAAAATGTTCTTCAAACTGAATTTAATTGGATATGCCCATGCAGTTTACTTGGCAACAGAATGGAAGACTTTTACCATTCCTTCTGGGACGGTTTTCATGTCCTATAGTTTTCATGCCCTATAGTTTTGGAGGGTTCCTGAAGGTCTACCAACCAAATACCAACTAACTAGAATTAATCCTGATTACTTTCTGAGCTTAGACAATATTGCCTAAAAACTGCCACTTTTTTCCTTGAAAATGTTTCTTTAGAAATGGCAGTTGCAAGGATGGACAAATACCATCCATTTCTCACAATATGAAACCAGAATTCAGCAAGGTGATTATTAATACTGAACATACAGTTCCCATTTGCCTTCTTAGTTTCTGCACTATATAGTGTGTTGATTCAGTTCCTCATAAAGTCCATTCAAACATGTCAAATAAATTGATATCAAAGTCTGTTCATAACATAGGTAGTAAGCTGCCACAAAACCACAATTTTTCATTTTGGTTGAACAAAGGGAAAGCAAAAATAAGAAGCAGTGAGTTGCAATACTCATTCCTGCTTGCTTACTGGTTTGCTTTCTGAAAATCAGCCCGTTGAAAAATCTTGGCTAAAGTTATGCTTTTTTTAACATATGTCAAACTCATGCTCTTGGCTCAGTTATCAGTCCTTATTAAAGTCCTATCTGTTTGGAATGTATGATTTACAACATCCCTTTTTTTAGAATACAGACAATGCAAGATATCTTTTGAAACAATTTGTTTGGGGCAAGATAATGTAGTTGTTGATGTTGATGATGATTTTCCAAAGATTTAGTTTGTTTTCCAATGGAAGAATGCCACTTGCAGGAGCCCAGAGACCAAGGCAGTCTCATATTCAACACCACCTGAAGAATTCCATTATGCTATACCCATGTTAACAAAACCCATTAGATCAGGTTTCATACATTTCTTATAAATCTAAATAAGAGAGAGTTTATCCTTCTGTTTCCTATGAATAATAAAAGGGATATATAAATTACTGATGTAGCATTAATTGGGAATGGATTTTCTCTGATGTGTATTTCTAGAACAATTTTAAAAAACACCTTGTTTTATGTTTTTCATAAAAAGGGCTGACATTCTCCCAAATGTGAACTATTTAAATTTTCTATTGAAATATTCATGATACAATATGGAGATGTGTAAAATAAATGATTCAATCCTAGGTTTGCTTTTACTAGGTAAACATTTTGGAATAAGATGTTATTCTGTTATTTAAACAGCATATATTTTGCAAAATTGCACTGTCTTCCAATAACAAAATGGAATTACTTAACATCTTACCATTCTGGCATGCTTGAATCCTTATCTCATATTGGGTGCATGGATCAAGTCCATCCAGAACAATGAATTTGGACTGACCAACTGGTTTTACAAGTGGGGAGGTACTGCCAGCATTTAGTAATAAATTGTACTCCAAAGGTATATTGCTCTTAAATAACCCTGTAATGAAATAAATAAAATAAGTTCATACAATGTTATTGAAATTGAAAATTGTTGGAAGAAAACTTCCTATATCTTAAAATAAAAGCAGTGATTTTGAAACTACTATAGCATTGCTGTTCTGATGAGTGAATGGAATGAAATGGGCAGATTTACTAAACTCAGTGGGGAAACCACATGACTTGGTTAGTTCCAGAGTTCATACATTTATGTCAGAATGAAAGGAACAGTAAAAGCAAAAGTGAACTAATTTACCCTAAGTACAAATGGCAGTTTTGTTATTTGGTGTCAAAGTTACCGTGAGCACAATGACAACCTGCCATAATGCATTTTCATGTTCACTAAAGAACAAGGATTTCGTTGGTTAATATTCCCAGCAATACTCTTTTTCATAATTTACAACAACTAGATGCTGATAGGTTATTTAACATTTATGAAGTTAAGATGTAATCAGAAAACCGTGATTATCTTTATGAATTAAAAAGTTAAATTATTCTGCTTTCTTTCTTTTATGACTTCATTGCATGGCAAGTGCAAATTTTGTAACAGGACAAGTCAAAGAAAGAAAGAAACAAACAAACAGCATCTCAATGGTGTCCCCTGCCATTCTTCTTTGTATTTGCATAGTGAAAAATGGACAAGTCAATGGATCAACAAGTCTTGAATTGTTCAATACTGTATTAATTTTAAAACAAATATGTCCTGGAAGGAAAATGTTTAACAAATATTGTTTTTAAATTATATGTTCAAGATTCCTGATTAGAGACATTAGTAAACGAGTAACAGAAGCTATTAATTTTGAAATATACTTTCTCAACTAAACCTGTGTGTTTCAGATTCAAACTTTAATTCTTTTAGAATTTCATTTTAAGGGTTTTCATGGTTTGGATTAATATAAAAGAAAATGTTTGTTTCCATTAAGATTTATTATTGTATACCTATCTTGTCATAAAACCAGAATATATTACACTGCCTTATTAATTACTTAAAGTAACTTGATTAATACTAAATATTCAAATAAAAGTGTTATTTTCTCAAATAAAACAAAATCACTATAATCAAATGAAACGTCTAGATACATTTTGCATTAGCAATGCACTGTGTAATTCTACTGTGTTTTGACTGCTACTAAAATTCTGTTTACTCAATCTGGCAACTTTTTGTACAAATATAGAGCAAGGACATAGTAGGAAATGTAGCTAGAGAAGGAAGGCAAAATGATTGATAAATGATTATTATTTATTAAAAAAACAGCTGTTAACCAAGGTTAACAATTACTTCCCCACTTGCCCACTTTCTAATTTTGGTTTTCAAGCAACAATGTTATATGCTGCAAGGACTGAAATTAGTGAAGCAGAGGAGATAGCTGAACTATTATAGAGAAGTTCAAATGGCAAAGAGCTGGCAGTTCAGTTAATCTGTAACATTAAAGGATGACCTCTTAAGTCTGTTGGGTGAAATGTTGAGAAGATACTGGAAGGCCATTTCTCTGCTTCATTATAACCAAAGAAAAATCTCTTACGACAAGAAAAAGATGCAGCTTTATAAACCCTCAAAACTTATTCTAGTACTTAAAGTTGGATAAGTTCCAACAGAGACTTAGGTTGGAAAAAGTAAGGATAGCTGGGAAAGATGGAAATCAGAGACTATTATGGGTGAAAGTTTCATGACAATTTTCTGATAGAACGCACTACCGATATTAGGTACGAGAATCTATCTGTAATACTCCTAGGTATGGTGAAGCTTCTTGTAATGCATTTAGTTCTTTAGCTGGCCAGATTGATATAATGATCATGAAGAAAATCTTAAAGGAAAGAAACTGAATAGCTTTAAACAGTTTTGAAAGAAAAGTGGTGAGATCCTGGAATAAATCCAATATTGTAGTTAAATTTTCATGTGGGATTAGCTTTTGAATTAGAAGGCTTGCAAGAAATATATGGTAGTGGTCAGTAGTGGTATTCACTTACCTTTGCTACCGGTTTGGGAATATGAGCATGCACCGCTTCTGCGCATGCGCAAAAACCTATGCGTAAAGCATTCATTATGACATCTGCCCACCCGCCTGGAGCCGCCCACTTCACCTGAACCGCTTCACCCGAACTGGGGTGAACCGGTAGAATACCACCACTGGGGCAGAGGTGGGTTCCTACTAGTTCGGACTGGTTCTATAGAGTAGGTAGTAAGCCGCTGGTGATGTCAAAGAACCGGTTCTGGTCTGTGGACGCCACCATCTTTTTTGTGGATCTTTTTTTGGAATTTTTTCCCCCAGGGTTTTTTTCTTCTGCTCATGCCCCCCTCCAGCTTGATTAACTTGAAGCTCTTAGGACTGAATCCCGAGCCGCTGGTTGCAACGCATGGCTTGCTTCCACTTTTTTAAAGCTAAAAAAAAACAACCAGGCAGAATCAGTTGCTCACCTAGGAGGTGGATTGCACTGCAGCCTCCAATCCATCTCCTTGGTGAGCAACGTATTCTGTCTGCCTTTCTTCAATTGGATAAGTAACTGGGGGCTTTCTTTGCTTTAAAAAATAGTAAATTGGGGAGTTTATTTTTTGGGGTTTTTTTTTAGGAATTTTTTTTTAGACATAGTCATTTAAAATTTAGAAAGTTTTAAATTTAGCTGCCTTTTATCAAAAAATATAAATAAAATATGGAATGTTGTGTGCTTTTGCAATTCTGCTTAGGCAGGGGGTTGGACTAGATGCTTCCCAGGGTCCCTTCTTCCAACTCTGCAAATCTGTTAAAACTGTTAAATGTGTTAAATCGATTGCTGGTGCCATTTTATGTGCTTGCGCATGGTGTGTGAGCTGGTACAGCTGTTTTTGCATGGTGTGTAAGTCAGTTGTGTTGTTTTGTGTTGTGTGTGTGTGAATAAAGTGTAAAAGCACACTCACCCGGTCACCTGACCTCAAGCCACACCCACAAAACAAGCCACACCCACAGAACCGGTAGTAAAAAAATTTAGAACCCACCCCTGCACTGGGGGATAATATGGAAAAATACCATAGTATTATCAATTTTGCCAACCACACAAAAACAGCATTTTAAAATAAGTCAATGTCATTAATAGTGCTATCATCAGCAAGTCTACATGCTTGTCCCTCTCCTGTGACAATAATAAGCTTTGAGGTAGACTGGACTGAAAGATCACTCCTATCACTGCTCTGTCTGAGGGTGAAGTAGAACTGGGGTCTCCCCATCTCAATCACATTATCACCCTATGTGAAATAGGTTCAAACATCTTTCCATTCCTTAACTAAGGAAATCACTACTTTTACATCTTGCCATTATTACATTTATAAAGCTTTGAAATTTAGAGATGCCAATTTGGTTGAAACATCCTAAGTAAATAAAAGGAGATTCAATGGATGTGTATGAATGGTTCCTTATGCAATCTAAATCTATTAAGAAGACAAGGAAGTCAAATGCCAAAATGTTGCTTCTTTTCATAGAAGAAGAATACTGTGACCAACTAGCCTCTCATTAACATTTGATGAATAAAAAGTAATTTTATTGTATAAGACAATATAACACTAGCAATAGCACTTACACTTATATACTGCTTCACAGTACTTTACAGCCCTTTCTAAGCAATTTACACAGTCAGCATATTGCCCCAACTATCTGGGTCCTCATTTTACCCACCTCGGAAGGATGGAAGGCTGAGTCAACCTTGAGCCTGGTGAGATTCTAATTGCCAAACTGCAGCTAGCAGTCAGCTGAAGTAGCCTGCAGTGCTGCACTCTAACCACTGTGCCACCTCGGCTCTTGAAAGATATGACTGCAATATAAGTCAAACATTTTAAAGCCATTTGGAAACTAAGTCTCGTTTAAATGAGACAGACCCTGTCAAACTAAAGAAAAGAAAAAGTCTTCAAAAGACCCTTCCATGATCTTCCAGAACAGTGAAACTTTTCTCCAGATATGCAGCTTTAAAAATCTCTGAAGGTGAAATTACTCCTCCACATTCGCTTGCTCCAATATTTACTCCTTACTGAACCCATCAGGCTCTGTTCAGCTCTGTGTTGTTTACACCAAAGTCTCACCTACTTGCAGCCTCTTGTCCCTAAAGTCATCTTCAACTTTAGGAAAAAGGGTAGGAGGTAAACCTATCTCCTTTCCATTCAGATCATATACCTTTCTGGAAAACAAATGCAAAACAAAATCCTCAACAGAATAGGAACAAAAAAAAGGAAGGGCTTTTCTGATTGGTCACTAGTTCATATACATCAACAGAGTTGGAAGTATCCTTGTAGGTCATCTAGTCCAAACCCCTGCACAAGCAGGAGACCCTACACCATTTCTGACAGATGGCAGTCCAGTCTCTTCTTGAAAGCCTCCAATGATGAAGCTCCCACAACTTCTGAAGGCAACCTGTTCCACTGGTTTGATTGTTCTCACTGTCAGAAAATTCCTCCTTATTTCTAGGTTGAATCTTTCCTTGTTCTTGACAACATTAGGCCAGGGAAGGAGTTTTCAAAATGTTAATACAGAGCAGGAGTTTCTTGTCAGAGTTCTTATGTCTTTTTAAATGCACAATTTATTTTATTAATTTGGAATGCCGGTAGGTTAATCTGGAGGATTCTGCATTATTTATTTGAGACAGCACTCCTCACAAATTTCAAGAAACAAATGCACGCTTTCTTCCTGTATATCAGTGCATATTGTTTTCTGAAAAGTACACAAAGGTTGCGCCCAATGTACGTGCATTTAAGTGAAATGTTCAGTTTCCTCTGTATGGACATTCTGCATGCACACACGTGCCTTTCCTATGCCTGTTTCTCTTGCTACATATCTCCTCCACAGACAAGAAATTATTAAATATTGATGACATCTATGAAAAATCATAAAACTTTGGATTATACAGTATATGTAATCAAACATTAATGTACATTAATGTAATATACTCTCCCAAGACTTGCCCCACCCCGAGATGCTTCATGCTCCACGTCCCGTCTCTTGGGTCTCAATAGGTTTGCTCCTACTTCTACTGATTAACTCCCAGGCCTAAGGCCTGATTCCCACCTCCACAAGCAAAATACCCTTCTCACCACTTACTTTTTGAAGAGCTCCAAGGCCTTCCAGAGCACCAGGATGACTTTCTTCATTGCCCAGCCACATGGTTCTAAAAGTTCTAAAAGCAGCCACCATTTTGTCCCACTGACAAAATGGTGGCCACATTCAGGTCGCTGCTGCACTGCCTGGGGACAAACTGCTTCATTGTGCTGCCTTAACAAGATCTGCATGATGCTACAGAAGCATTCAGAACAGAATTGGGTTTCTGCTAGTTCGGATCCGTTTGCTACAACTGGTATCGGAAATTTCTCCCACTCGCCGAACCAGCAGTGATGGCCATGCCCCTGAACTGGTCCTCTGGCCAAAAATCAGTCCTCCGGCCTCAAATTGGCCAAAAAACACGCAGAAATATCCGGTTTTCACCCGGAAGTGACAAGGGCGTGTGCATAAGCACTTCCAGCACGACTCTGAACTGGTAGGAAACGTAAGTAGAATCCACACCTGATTCAGAAGCTTCTTCAGCACTGTGGAGACCTCTCTAAGGCAGCAAAAAGAAGCAGTCTGTCTGTTTTGTCCCCACTAATTTGTGAGCAGGGACAAAAGGGCAGATGCATTTGGGTCACTGCCACATGGGACAAACTGCTTCATTTTGCTGCCTTAACAAGCTGTGCACAGTCAGAACGTATCAGACATTAATACAATTGAGAATGTCCAGAGATATTTCATGAGAAGAGTACTACACTCCTCTGTTCGCAACAGA
>JANHFT010000646.1:801172-816094 GCA_032467955.1 Pseudoxenodon macrops | reverse complement strand
AGGCAAGCTGTTCCACTGGTTAATTATCCTCACTGTTAGGAAGTTTCTCCTTAATTCCAAGTTGCTTCTCTCCTTGATTAGTTTCCAACCATTTTGTTTCTTGTCCTGCTCTCTGGTACTTTGGAGACTAATTTGACCTCCTCTTCTTTGTGTCAGCCCCTCAAATATTTGAATACTGCTATCATGTCAGCCCTAGTTCTTTTCTCAGATTCTTGGTGCTAAATTCTGACCAACTCAGAGAGCTAAACCTTCATATATCATAAAGTGATATAATTTCACTTTTTTTTTTGAAGCACACATGATTTTCCAAAAGTGATAATAAGTATTTCAGAAAATTGCCTGTAAGAAACCACAAGCAGAGTCGGAAGCCAAAAAAATGCTGATTTTTTCCCTAAAAATACACCACTCCTCTTGTTCCTCATGTTTCATTCAGTGACAGCCAACTATCTGTTATTTTTCCTTGTCCTTTTTAAATTCAAACAACAGCTGCCACTACTTTTAACTATTTACCAATTCCATAAAATAGGTATGTTTAGCTTTTGTACATAGACCTGCATGTCTCCAAGTTTAGGGAATGGATCTAACTGATTTTTTAAGTAGAACTATTTATTTTATAATCATTAAATGTCTGTTAGAATCTATTTTCAAATGCATTCTCTTTTGCCATTCAGTACCAGTTTTAGACGTCTTCTCTTATTTCTATACCCTAAATCCACAATTACCTCCTATTGTTCCTTGTGAACATGCCTCAGCATTTCTCTACCATAAAACACTGCAAGATTCAACATAACCTTTGAAAACTGATTTATAAATATGTAGATATCTATTCTTTCTTATGCATATGTTTTGAAAACCAGTTATCAAGAACGGAAAGCTTCTTGATTTTCTTTATTATGAGCTTCAAAACTGCTAGTAAACTTCTGCCCTCATTCTATTCTTTCCTTCCAATCTTCCTTGTTTTTGTCACTGAGTGATCCAGCTCTGCCTTATCTTTGCATTGCAACTACTTTAAGAAAAAAAAGACAATGGAATTCTATGACAAGAAAGAGAAGAAAACCGTAGGGAGTTGCACTTGGTCTAAAACTGGTAAGATGGCAACCTCATTGTTTCATCCCCCTCCCTTTTTCAAAATGGTTGAATAGCTGTCAGCTGTTTCTAAAAGACCAGAAAGAAAAGAAGAACAGTAAATAGTCAGTGGGACTCTGTATTTCTTATAAATTGAAGAGGAAAAAACCCATGTAAAATCAAGACAGAAGTCAAGAGGACAGACTGGACTACAATACAATTATTAACTAGAACAAAAGAAGGGAGAGAATTATCTCTGTATTATTTTCATAAATGCCAGAGTTAAAAAGAGAAAGAAAATATGGATAGAAGCCAAATATTCAACATTTTGCTTATTCTAGCAATAGGTAACTTCAATTCTTCCTAAAGGGAATCATTTAATTCACTACTAAAAAGAAACATTTATTATGAAGCAAGATTAATTTACAGCAGTATACCATAGAGAGAGAGGGGAAAAAGGCAGGCAAAGAAGTGCATATTGCACTAAACACATCAGGGTATATGCATCCTGTTTTGCTATTTATTTGTCTGATATTAAACACAGCAACAAGGGAGTCTGGATCACAATTTTGTTGTGTTCTGTTTACAAGCCTCAGTACATGCATAAGGTTTATAATAATTCCCACATTAAAATTTTGGACATAAGAACTTGAAAAATTGCATTAAGATTTTTTTTAAATGTTTCCTTAGTCTCCTTGAAATTGTAGAGATACATTAGCCTGGAAGAAGCTTTAGAAGTCTTTTAAATTCTGCATTCTTGCTGAAAATATTCAGCATCTAAGAAAAGTTCTATATGTGCAAAAGCTCAACGCACTTGTATTTTAAGCATTATTTTTCCTATGTGATTATTAGCCACGACTGCATCCAAACAGTATTAATAAAGGCCTCTTCTTTTCAAGGAAACTTAGGGCACTGAGTTCCAATTCAGCAGAATTCAACATGCCATCTCTAACAGATTTGTATAGCACCCTTCTCTTTGTGTTGAGGTTTTCCTTACACAATAAGGAGCGAAAATCACCTGCCTCAACCAATTTCATGCTAACTTGTGTACCGTCTTAGAGATGAACATTCTAATTTACATAACTATATTCCATGACTGAGAAGGTTCCTATTGTACAAAACCAATAGTGAGTTTTAATACAGATGATGGTGATGATCATGATGAAGATGAATACAAAATATCTCATACACATTATGCAGTAAGCCCTAAGAACATTCAGATAAGATTAGGCAATATTATTCCAGTCAGAGAAAGAATCAGAGGAATAGTGGCACACTTAAAATCACTTCAGCATGGAACTGATAACATTTGAAGTGGGGATTATTCTGCTTATTAAAAGTAACTTAGAATTTAGGATCTCCTCCAGCATAAAGTCTGCCTCCTTTGGATTTTTTAATGGAATTAATTCTGCAGAAGCTTGAATTAATGCATTCTGATAGAAATAGAGTATCTTGTCTCGTCTTCTGTTTTTTCCTCAAATGTCAATGAATGTCCCAATTAACCTTTATGATTGTCATTCCATAAGCCTGTTGAATTTCTAGAGAAATTTTGGTATAAGTCTTGTACTAATAAAAATAAATGAGTAATATTTCTTTGGAGAAATTATGAGGAAAACAAAATGAATTAGTCAGGACATAGTCTCTCTTTGCAAATTCTTTTCTTTGTCTTCTTTGGTAATAGTCAGAATTTTTTTTACATTAGCTGTGGCTAGTTCTTGTAAAATCAATCCATGGCTTAATGCTGCAGAACGAAGAATATAAGTTGACTAACCCTTAAACTCAGGTATTCTTAACTCCCCATGCTACTTCTCATTTGGTATGGCCATGATGAAAAAATAAGAAACATTTGTTTACATTTTTTATTAATGGTAATTTATCAGTTATCTGAAGTTTACTTTGATATTCTTGCTAATTATGATTTGCTGAAATGAGCCAGCTTCATAAATTTGTATAGTCCACAATTGGTTTTTTTCTGGAGAAGAGAAATCACAGTTTGGCTCCATTTGATGTCACAAGAATAATAGAATAACAGAAGGGTCCTCGGAGGTCTTCTAGTCCAACTACTGCTCAAGCAGGAAACCTTATACCATTTCAGACAAATTGTTGTCCAATCTCTTCTTAAAAACCAGTGTTGGACCAGAGGTGCTTTTTCAGGAGGCAACTGGACTTTCTTGGTTGTTTTTTTTTGAAGACATTAAGGAGAAATTATCTGAGAAGTTAGAATAATTAATCAGTGGAACAACTTTCCTCCACAAGTTGTAAATACTCCAACACTGGAAGTTTTAAAGAAGAGATTGGATAACCATTTGTCTGAAGTGGTGTAGGTTATCCTGCCTAAGCAGGGGGTTGGACTAGAAGACCTCCAAGGTCTCTTCCAACTCTATTATTCTATTTTAGCTTCTTATTCAAGAAGCTTCTTCAGCTCTGACAGGATAGTGGAGAATGGAAGGATTTATATTCCTTGTAGACATCTGGAAAACTGCATCCTTTTAGAGAGTCATTGAAGCACTTGGAGGTTTATCTGTGTCCTCAGGGTCACCTGAGTAGTGCTCATGGTTCCTGTAGTCTGCAATTTTTCTCTGGAAATGTATTCCTATGCCTACACCATTCAAAGGGTGTTCATCCCAAATTGTATAACTAAAGTCTGTAGAGATTCTCAGTCCTCCAGCCAACTATGTAACTAATTCTTGTAAAAATCAATCCATAGCTTGGAATTTCTTTGTGAGCATATGAATGTTTAGAAACAAGGCTGATAAATCAAGAGGGCATGTTTTGAAAAATGAAAAATTTGAGAAAGCAACTATACCTGCATCCTTTCATACTGCATGTTTGGCATCTCTCACTCTTTAAAGAAAATAGATGAACATGCTAGATCTTACAATATGTCATAAGATCATTAGGGCAATTTCCTGGATAACCAAGATTTTAATCCTGAGAGTTAAACTTTTTTCTTTTGCAGTTCTCTAAAGCTGTATCTATTTTGCAAACATCCTTAATACAGGTATTGAGCTACCAAATATTTTATGAGTTAAAGCCTGCCATGCTGAAATTAAGAACTAGTGCCTGGTCCACAGAAACATACCACAATGGCTTAGGATAGTAAAGGAATTCTTGCTGGTTTTATACAACTTGGAATTTACCTACCCTAAAGGAATGAATGAACACAATTGTGAAAATCGTCTGGTACTCTGGCACAAAATGTGTACAATGTATGAGATTCATATATGAAAAACTACTCAACCAACTTTAAAGTCTTAGTGAAAAATATAACACCCTTCATCCATTCCATAAGTTCTAGAAACACTTAAAATCTAAAATTAGACTTTGAAAAATGAATTTCTGACTTTGATTTTGATACTGAAACGGGCAGTCTCAGTTTTCTTTTAATACTTCCGCTCCCACCAATATTTCAGACTTTTCTCATTCTCCTAGCATTGTGTTAGAAATGTTATTTGTAAAGGAATTGTCACACCAAGTGAAACAATGCAATAACTGTCATCCAAATTGTTCTATACATACTCCTGGAAGTGTTCACTAATAAATGATATAAAAAGGTCCTTTATTGACAAGCTGCCATTTTCTGTTTGCATTAGAGAACATGAGATGATGATGGCTGGTGCCCCTTGATCCCAATGGCATTCAAGTCAGGGCGATAGTGGAAAATGCTTCAGTTTACTTAAAGCACTGATAACACCTCTAAATAATTAACTCAGGACTTCCTGTCTTCAATTACTTAATGCTTTTTTTAAACATCTTGAGAGGATTATAAGCAATTTATGGATTTCACATGATGAACACATTCACCACAATTCCCACCAAGCATTTATGGGATCATGTTTCCAAAGCTTTGATGTAATTAAAAATAAGCAGTGAGACAATGGTGCAGTGGCAAGGTGCAAGCTGCCTCATCTGCAATTTGTAAGGCCCTTGGATTCAAAGTCTCAGGGAAAGCTTAATGCTACAGCTTCATTAATGTTCAACTGTTGCTCTGGGAATAGCAGAGGTTTTAGAAGAAGATGAGAAAATCAAAACATAGGCCCACGGGAGCTGGAACGATGGGTAGTTCAAACAGTTGAGCTATGTGAAATAAGTACAGTTGATTTAGCGAACATCATGAATTTACAGAGCAATAATTATCACGTTGCAGAAGCACAATCACGCCTTGAGATGAAAAAGCAAAATTGCCTTGATCAGTGAAAGGGGTGGGGTTTCTTGCTACATTAAAGGAATGATGTTTCTTTAACCCGAAGTGTGTAGAAGAATAAATATGCATTGGCAACTACTATGGCATCGCAACCCCTCCCCCTTTAAATTATAAAATTCGGGGATAAAGGGAAATCCTAGTTTTGCACAAAACTGTAGTGAAAGGGGAAATGTTGTCTTTTGTCTTTTTGTTTTTAAGCTTTTTTAACCAGGCACTGATGTAAATGGGAAATTTTCAGCAAAACATTTGCTCCATTTTTTTCATTGGCAGTTGGCAATGTTCATTGGCATTTTGTTCTATGCTAAATAATATTGCAAAGCTATACAAGTATTTTAAAAGCTAGGGAGAAAGGCAAGAGTTAACGCAATTCAGGAGTTTGTGCTGTGACAAGTTATATTTTGGATTAAGTTTTTCAAGTTTGTCAAACGAATTTATAAAAATCATCACTGACTTTCTAATGAAAGACACAATACTTCAAAATACAATAGAAAGGACTCCAAAGATCTCTGGAAAATATTGCTTGGACAATCTTATTATTATTCTCTCCAATGTCTGTTGTGGAATCTGATACTGAACCATAGTAAAATTGATTTGTTAATTGACTTCTGACAATTTATTAATTGCAATCTTAATACCAGTGACAGGGACTTGGTTCTCTGCAGATAAGACAATTTTCAGGGAAGCTTTACTTCATTCTTTTTTTAAATCAGGTCCTTATCAGGAAGGAAAAGGATCCTTGGATATAATCCCAAAACTTCTGCAGCACCACTTGAACAGCATCAGCATTGACAAAATCACCATCAGTCAATTGCAAAAGGCATCTTTACATGGAGCAGTTTACATCCTGTGATGATAGCTTTTAGACCATCCAATGTCAACATCTACCTATCCCAGGTCTGTGGGAAGAACTCAATAGGTGAATAAAACATGCCAAATCCTGTGTCAACATCTGGTTGGTTATGCAACTAACCATAATAATAATATACTGCTCTAAAGGTGATTGATAAGTTCTTAAACAAAAATATTGGCAATGGAAATTAATCATTATTGTTCATTTTTATTATCATGCTAGGATGATTAAAGCCTTATTAATTAAGAGTTAATAAACATTGGTAAGCAAATTCAAAAATTCCTACTCCCCCCCATTGGTGTTCTGAAATTGTAATCCAATTGATATATTCATTTAAAGGGTTTGTTCATTATAAGGATTTAAAAAACAGGCTAACATAAGAAGGCCAGTTAAATAAAACAGTGATGTCATTTGCTTGAAGAATTTTCTATTCTTACCTGTGATGGTGTGCTGCACTTGGTCTGCAGGGCCAGTACATATAAGTCCCCTTCCAATTTGATGGATGAGGTATTCTTTGATTAAACCATTTGGCTTCTTTGGTGCCACCCAACTCAAATGCAAGGTTGTTGCATTTAGAGGTATAATTGTTGGTGGCAGAACATTCTCCGGAATTCCTTGGACAGTGACTGCAATTACCTGAATGCAAAAAATTAGCAATTTATTGTAATCGTACACAAGATACCTTGATCAATGAGAATGTCACTTCTAGTTTAAAATATTACTGTTTGCTCTGGCATATCATTACCATGGCTCTCTGTAGAACAAGTTATTTTTCTTCTTAGGTAAATTTTTCCCCTCAGAGTGAAATCTGACCTTGAATATATTTCCTTATGAATCTAGCTGTACAATATATCACAACAGATTCTCTGTATTTTGCTGGGTGAAAGGAACTTTTGGAAGGCATACTGTCTTACCAGAGAATGCTAGTCTTTGATATCATGTGACACGAATCATGAGCAACTATTGGCATAAACACTGAAGTTCTGCTAACCTTAATATTGTCTAGGGATGCCAACAGAAAGAATTCCTGTTTCCTCCTCATCTCCCAGAGCTAAGGACAGTTTCCTGGTGTATAGAAAGCAGCTGGTTCATCAATTCTTGAGTTAGAAGTGATACAAGTGATCAAGACAATGTCAGTGTGACAACACTTTTTTAGTTCCCAAGTCAGGCAATGCCCTATTCTTTGAAGTTCACTTAAAAGATTTCATCAACCAGAGCTAAAAATTCAGAGCATGAATTTACATGCTGTTTGCCCAAACTGGTTGACTTCTTCCATTTCTTGTGCTGGGCTACAGCACAAGGTGGCTGCTAGAGTTTCTCTGAAAACGTCAAAATATGTAGACAAAAGATGAATGTTTCCATATTTTCAATTCTCTCCTGAAAGCTGCTACAACATGATGGAGAAGATATTCTGTCACCATCTTATTCAAAGATTTACCTACCGTGCTACTGTCTGAACATCCAACCACAGTGCAAGCACGCAATAAATATGAGTATTCCTGGTATGGTTGAATATCACTGGTATCCATGAAGTTCAGTTGCTTTCCTCTGAAATGTTCAACTCCATTTCGGAGAATAATATAATGAATGATGATACCTTATTAATAAAGAAGGAAATTAAAACACTTGTTTGAATTAAATGTATGCCAGATAATTATATACTAAAGTTCTAAAGTATTACAACAATTCTATAAGAAAAAGATATGCTTGAACCATAACTTGATACCAAGAATAAATAATATACCGGATGACTTTTTTTTGCTTTGTTTGAATATATTATTACAATTCCCTGAATGAATTTTGGATCTGTACATTCTGGTTACTCTATTCCATCTTCTCCTTTCTCAAATTAAGTTTGACTCCTAGTGACTTTGTGGACATATCCATGTAATTTTATTGGCAGCAACATAGGAGGTGGTTTGCTATTGTCTTCTTCTGGGAAGTTTGGACCTTTCCTTTCCAATTTTAATTAATTAATTTTTAAAGTTATAACTTAATATAGAGCAATAATGGTCAGAATCAGTGATTTTTTAACTGGAAAAAAATACAAATTTCAAAAATGTCTTATGAACTTCATAGATTTTTGTGAGCTATGGTATTATCCACAGTATAGTATAGGAAGATGGCCTTCAACTCCGCTTCAACCAAGCAGGAACACCAACTTTAAATTCTTCCTTGCATCTATGCTGGAGAAGAGAAAGAGAGATAGTACAATAGCCCAGGATTTGTTCATACAACATTCACTATAATGTAACTTTATGTTCAGATGAGACACTGTAAAAGTTGTGGGTTGGGGAATGTCATGAACAAGATGCCAATATGATAAGGCAGGGGAAAAAAGTAGAACCACATTTTATCAAATAATGTATATTGCACTTTATTTTTCTGGTGAAGATGACGAAGCAGAACTGATTCCAGTAATTAAAGTTGTTATTCTTCACCTGTATGAATGAATAAACAAAACCACATACACTCACACCTCTGAAGTGCAACACTTCAGAATTTAGAAATGATTTAGAAAGGTGCTTTGGAGCATATGGAGGAAAGATAATATAGCAATTGACAGTAAAATTTGAAAGGAACTGTGTCTTTTCTGGGAAATACATGGCTACCCCAAGAAAAGGAACAACTGCTTTAAAGGTTTATGGACAAATGCAATGTTCACACTCCTGTGCATCTGAACACTTTTTGAATTTGAAGGCAAAATGTGTGTGTGTGTGTGTGCGTGTGGGCGCGCGCGCGCATGTGTCTGATGACACAGATAAACCTATAGGTGACCTTAAGGACCCACTAAAAGAATGAAAATCTCCAGCTGTCTGCAAGGAATATAAACCCTTCCATTTCCCACCATCCAATCAGAGCTGAAGAAGCTTCTTGGAAAAGAAGTGAAATGTCTTCAAAGAAAAACTAGAAAGTCCAGTTGCTTCCTGAAAAATAGCATCTTTGGGACTACCATGACCTGGATGACTGAGATTCTCCATAGACACACACAATATATATTATATGCATACATTCCATATATAGATTATGTTTATATGTGCACATACATATATGTGTGATTATGAGCATGTTTTTATGTGGACGTATTTATGGTTGTGTATGACATATATTTATTTATCTACACACAAATTATTCTTTAAAATATTAGGGATATACAGTTAAGCACAATATTGTTTTATTGTAAATGTTTTTCTTCCCAAAATACCTTCTGCTGGGTAAATGCTAAATCAGACATTGTAGTTTGCCAAAATACTGTACCATTTGGTTGGCAAGGTTCCTTCCATGTTAGAAATATTACATCTTCACGGTTATCCACTTTTGTCCAATGAGGTGGACTTACACCTTCAGGGACATCTTGTTTAGTGGTTGCACTGTTCATTTCACTAAAGCCTTTCCCATGTTTGTTCCACACAGCTAGCCTGTATTCATATGTAATATGAGGTTCTAGATTCTTATCTACAAGGAAGATATTTAACAAGAGTTTATTGTCAATCTATATGCTAAGTATACTGGACTTCTATTTAGATATAGCTAACTAATTCAATCTGGTTCATGTTCAGATTTGTGAATCCATCTTTTCATTCCATAAGCTCTGCACTTTAGAAGAATGGTGCATAAATAAAAACTTCATTACACATACCTGGGATAAAGAAAATTGATTTTTTTCTTCCTCTCTTATAAAAATAGTAGAAAGTGAAATTATTTAGTGAAACTTATTCTTTTAGTGGATGACTTTGGGGTGAAAGTCCAGAGCATGAAATAGGGAAACGAGAAGAAGCTACCAAAATAACGGGTGTTTTTTTGCCACATTTTGAAATAATTGAAACAATAATCACAACAATTTAAATACATTAACTGCAGCATCTAAAATATCTAATCTCACAAGAGAATGTGAGATTTGGAACAATTCATCACAAAGCCCCCATAGTTCCAAATAGTTTTTTATTTTTCACACAATTCATTGTCCAATTTCATTTCCATATACATTTGCCAATTCTTTTTCAAATCACAATTCCAATTCTTTTTCAAATCACATTTTCAACTCACAATTCCCACATATAATTTTTTTTAAAAACATTTCAATTCCAATTTAACTTCACCAAGCTTAGATCAATTCAAAGCCCCCATAGTTAAGGGACAAATTTGCACCACTACCGGTATCTCTGATAGATTTCACAATTATGGACACAGTGTGCAAACCAAGATTGTATATACGTTTTCAGATATGTGAGTTTAGAAAAAGAATCACCTGCTTTAATGGTTCAAAGAGATGTATCATATATGCACTGAAAGCACTTTTTCAAAAAGGTTATACAATTTTAATAATCAGTTATAAATTATGATGGGTATAAGTGTCCTCGTATTTCTGAAATCTGTGCTCATTATGAAGATAGGAGAGGTGGCTTTTGGGTGATCTCTTGGTATGATGGACTCTTAGTTTGATTCAATTAGGCTCCTACGTTTACAATGTATATTATTCCAATAATTAGTGTTGTATTGATATCTATCAGTGTACTGATAAAAAGATTTTATTCATTTCAAAACAATTTCCAAAGAGGCCACATGATATTTCACTGAATTGATTTCACTGAATTTACAACCTTTAGTTTATGAGTCATCACATATTATTTTACCTTTGAAAGAATACTGAGTTGGGTCTCCTGTATAAATCTTTTCCTCCAAAGATGGGCATATGCTTTTATTTTCTTTATTTTTTGTATAACTACAGGAACTCTTTATCCAAGCACATAAACAAGTATTGTCGTCAAAGTTACACTGTCCACAGTATGTTACTTCTTCAGTAGATCTAGGACACAGTGGGATGCATTTCGATTCTTCTTTTATCTATAACAATAGTTACCAAACTTTTGAAGACCTTTAAAAACAACTTAAATAGACATGCACAGACAATTTTCTGATACACATTTCCAACCCCTTATAATGGTACCTTTCATGAAATAACAATATTTTACCTGATATTATATTTCAGTTGCATCATTTTTTTAGTTTACTCATCTTTTTTTTAAAAGACTCACTTTTAAAATCCTATTGCTTTTATGTTTTAATGTACCATTTTTAATGTACAATTTTTGAGATAGGAAGCAAAGAGAAAAGCTCTCAAATGCTATAATTCAGTAGGTGTCTACTTACAAATAGTCATTTTTATGAGTCGCTTCCCAGTTTTGGAATCCCTTCTTTAGAAAGTTCTGCCTGGCACCGATCTTAATGTATCAAACATTTAGCCCAATAGGTTTATTGGATCTTATTGAAATGCTCTGGAACTTTCTAACTTCATTACACTTCACTGACTTGCTGATTTTTAATATGTATTTCATAGTTGAGTGGGTAGAGATGCTGAGCTTATCAGCTGGAAAGCTGACAGCCTCGGTTCAAGATGTGAATGCTGCATGATGGGATGAGCTCTTGTTATTTGCTCCAGGTTCTGCCCACCCACTGGTAGCAGTTTGAAAGCATGTAAATGCAAGTAGATAAATAGGTACCACTTTTTTGGGAATCTAACAGTGTTCCATACACTTCAGCATATACAATGCTGATCAGATGACCATGGAAGTGTCTTCAGACAATACTGTCTCCCTTGGCTAGGAAACGGAGATGAACATCAGCCCTTAGAATTGGACATGATTGGACAGGGGAAACCTTCACTTTGTCTTTACAGATGTTTTATTTTAATAAATATTTTTGTTTTAGCAGTTGATAGTTTGGACTGCTTAATATTTCTTCTTATTTGTGCTCATGTGCAGAGGTGGGTTCTGAATCTTTTTACTGCTGGTTTGCTCAGGGTTGTGCCTCAAGGCAATCAAATTTTGATTCTGTGCATGATTCTGCATGCACAGAATCAAAATCCAAAACTGCAGTGCCCACGGAGACACTGAAGGAACCGGCTCCATGACGTCATCATGGAATAATCTATAAAACCGGATAGAACCGGTAGGAACCCACCTCTGCTCATATGGCCATAATGTTAAAATGATATATTTTGGCATTCCCACACCTTCATATATGGATACCATATATGTTTATTGCTCATGCAAACCCAATGCAAACTTTAAGAATGCCCAAATCACTGGCTAAATGAAACAACCAAATAAGCAATTGAACATTACTATATATACATATACACATTTTCCAGCTAGGCCAAAATGTTAACTTTTAGCCTTTATACTAATCTGAAGTGCTGAACAACACTTTACAAGAAGCAGCTAATCATTATTAATTCCTTTAGAATTCACTGCAATAACATCAATCATGGCAAACTCATTTGGTATTAATATGGATGTAATGCAAAAATGAATAATGCACAGAGGAGTTTTTATATTCCTATTTTACAAAAATAGTTATGAACAATGTATTTCTCTTCCCATTGTCAAATCAGAACCACCAAGAGGTTTTCTATCAATTACCTTCATCATCATTCTAGATGAAATCCTGTCAGCGCAAACATATTTCAAGGGATTATATCCAAGTCCATTACAACATTCTTCGCTCTCTGGAATAAGTTCAGTCACACAGCATTTTAATGGCACTGAGTTATTCTTTTTAATGTGGGCTTTAGTTTCACCACTGAAAGCTGAGCAGCGTACTATACTTGACATATTCACATATTCATGTCTACAACAGAAGACTCCTGAAACAAGAAAATATTATACATGAAGGCAAGAACAGGAGAAAGTGAAGAAAATTTCAAGAATACAATAAAATTCATCATAAAAGTACCAGCAAGATGTAGCTATTGAAATGGAGGAAAGGCATCTAAAGTAGTACTTAATGTTGAGTTTAACATGTCACAGAGGTCTTTGTTTAGTGAGAAACCAGCACAAGGCAATCTCCTTTTTTTGCCTAGGTTAAAGAAAGTAACTATTTGCAGTTCATATGTGCCACGTCCCATGTTAATTTTTTTAAATTAAAAAAGTTAGGTTGCTTATCAAAAAACAAAACAACCCCCCTTCCCCCCATTTTGTCAACAAATGAATCAGTGAAAAGCAGGTTTTCTAAAGTCATATAAAATGCAACATAGATTCGCGTATTAGGAATATTTCCTTAATTTCCTTAGCAGATTGTCTTAATTAGTATTTCAGAGTTCTAGTCTAATTCGGTTTCGTCTCCAATTCATTTCTCTTCAAGAAAAAATGTTAGAATTTTGCTATTTCCTTTCAAAAAATAAGGTATCTTCTCTTTCTCATGTCCAAGTGGTCCTTCAACATTGCAACAGGAATCCGGAAGATGCACTGGAGGCAAAGTTCCACCAGTTCAAAAGTCTTTCCACTGCTGAATGGACACAATTGTATTCAAGCCACAATATTTTACAATACTGTGATTTATGCATATTTTTTAAAGCACTGCTTTGTTATAGTTGTCATTCTGTAATAGTATGCCGGAGTTTAAAAATGGGATCCAAAAATTCATAAATGAAGATATGAAACATAATTTTAAGTTGTATTTTGCCCTATTCTTACATTCTTTCTTGTGGAAACCAACTTCTGTGTTACAAGAGTAAAATAGACACAAAATATAGGCCATGTTCTCAATCTATATTTTCAATGATATTAAGCATTGATCAGAGGAATATACAGTGCCTGTAAATTACACAAGTGTTCTATATCTCTCAGAAGAAATATTATGTTTTCCAAATTGTCCAAGTGTGTACAGAATAACAGGCTTGGATTTAAGGGTATATATGGACACTTTGGAAACTAAATCTGATTAATGTATTCAATCTGTCAATAGTCCTTGATAATATTGTGATTCAGTATCTACACAATCTAATTTTAGGAGTGCTATAACTCCCTAAAGATAGAAAGGCAATATGGAAGGAGAATAACTAAGGTCAAGACATCTAATTGGGTAGACCAAAGTTCAGCTCTTCAATCCATACAGAAGTTTTGAAGTTCTGTCTTGAGTATCTCCATTAACAAATGAAATAAACATCAGGCAACTACAATTACTCTTTCTCAGGCTGAAATAGTTTTGTCAATCCAAATACATCATACTGAATTAGCCAAAGCAACAACTTTACTTGTAATAAGGCAGCCTCTATGGTCTTAAACCTCTGTTTGAAAAAAAAGGTAGCATCTGTACCAATATTGTATGCACTCTTTTTTAATATGAAGAACCAGTGACACAAACAAGGATTATGCCAGAAAGCTATCAGAGGTTTTATAAACAGCAGAGGCTCCTTGGAACTATGTCACCTGTCTTCCTGAAGTAGTTGTGGTATCAATTTATAATTGAATCAGACTAAAGATGTTAGTGACCTTGGGGGGGTCTTCTAGTCCAGCTCCTTGCTCAAGCAGGAGATCCTATGCCCTTTCAAATAAGTGACTGTCCAGTCTCTTTTTAAAAACTTCCAGTGATGAAGCACCCAGAACGACTGAAGGCAAGTTGTTCCACTGGCTAATTGTTCTCATTGACAGAAAATTTCTCCTTAACTCTAGGTTGGATCTGCGTGTAAATGATATCATATCATAGTGGAACCAAACTTTTAAAACAAGATAGTTTCATCTTATATACTATCAGACATTGATTTCTTTATAAGAAATCCACATTATTAAACCTGAGGAGGTAATATGTGAATAAACTGATCTCCATTAATTTTTCCATTCTACTTACACAGCAGTAGGCAATTTTATTCTTTGAATGTCTTTTATTTCAATTCAAGAGGTGAGGTGGCACAGTGGTTAGAGTGCAGCACTTCAGGCTACTGCAGTTGACTGCTAGCTGCAGTTCGGCAGTTCAAATCTCACCGGCTCAAGGTTGACTCAGCCTTCCATCCTTCCGAGGTGGG